>LUCM01010435.1:0-22523 GCA_008360955.1 Fasciolopsis buskii
GAACTCAGTTTTCCACTTGTGCATTAAAGGGGTTTTTAATAACACCCCCTTTGGCCCCCCTTACACTTACAAATTGCGAAGTCTTTGATTTTACAAAACGAGTGGCGGACGAGGACATCCGTCAAATATGTCTTTTTATTTCATGTCGGCCCGGCTTTAGCAGTCTGTTTTGGACGTACGCCAAGATAACCAAATAAACTGCGCTCAAACAACTACTATCCTCCGGACGCCGAACGTTATTCCTGCAGTCCCCATGGTACAACAAGCGACTGTTGACTTGGGATCCAGTGTCATTTAGTTAAAGGGCTGCTTTTAAGGACGAGCCTTCGCCACTCAAGACTATTCCACACCAGCTTTGAGCATAAAGCTTCGTGCTCTCTGAAAGTGCGAAGAAAATATATCTTGGACGAGTACATTGGCAAGTTCAGTTTGTGAATTATTTCTACTGGAATTCGAGATTCGTGTTCACTCAGGCAGCAGACATCAACATGTCAGAGCCAAAACTTGTTTGGTGCCAGCTGCATTAAAGTTGCCACAATTGAACGAACCAGAAGTGCAAAGGCTGAACGAGGCCTTGAGAAAATGATGAGCTAACAGGAACTGAAAACCACTAACTAGCTATCTTGACAACGAACGTTGCCGAGCATCGGGCCGGTGATGATAGTGGACGCTATGTTAACAAAGGGGAAGAAGAGAATTACGTTGTAGACAGAAGAGACATAGGTAGTAATAAAGATAGGTGAAACTCTTGAGAGTAATGCATACTATATCACTACCCACTCACCAAGCGCTCTGATGCAATGGTACAGCCGCGGTCCTGATTAAGCGCTGCGCGGACGACACTAGTAAATGGAATTATTTTGTGGCGTTGTATACTCAATGGGGAATTGATGAACGGTACGCTAGGGAAGTCCAGCCGCTAAGTAGTAAGAACATTAAGGTTTCTCTAACCAAAGCCTTTGGTTCTAAGAAGAACCTGACTGCAAGGCAGCGGGGAATAGCTGAGTGGGCGCCCATCTACTTGGATCAATTAGTCCTCTACTCGTTTTTCCGACTGGGCTGCCAAATCAGATCAACCCCATGCTGGGAGGACCATGAGAATACTTCGGCAGGCGTCTATCCATTGATCTTCCAGTCATGATTGGATCTTTGGCTTGAGATAAGCCATCCTGTATAGCTTTTTGGATCATGGAGGCACGGAAGCCGTCACACTATGAAACGGTTACCAGGGGGCCGTAATGAATTCAAAAGACCAACTAGTCATCGCCTGTCTAGACATTTGGGCAGACTATGACCCCATTGGTAGGTCCGCAATATGGATTGTTTGCCGAAGAATTATGTAACTGAGGAGCATCAAGCGGACCCTCAAGATTTGTACCTGCATAAGTCAGTTAGATTTAGGATGAAAAATTTGGTCCTAATTGACTTCCGCCGTTTACAGTAATGTATGATCGGGCTTACTAATATTTCCATTTCTTTTCAGCTTTGCTGAAGTGAATGTTTTACAGAGCATTTGTCTAGTCTAACTGATGGGAGATGAATATACAGGAAACAGTTTGTGACCCGAAATATACCGATGTCATCGCCTAGCTGTGATAATTGACAGGCAACTCACCAGATTCCAAATAACCCTGATGTCCAAGGATGATCAGGCGATTTTGCACCTGTCGATTCGAAGCTTTTTTACGAGCACAGAAAAAAAAGCGTTTGCACTGTTGCATTTTGATCGATTAGAAATATTCGACAAATTCGCCTACTTATGAGGAAGAGCTGCATAGCAGGAAGCAACACAAGCTGTAGACGGTACAACAACTTGGTCTAGGGTACCAAGAGCAGGAAACAATGTATTACTTTGATTATTTAGTGTAGCACATCATCCGGAATCTCAGTTGTCAGTAATTGTAACTGTATAGAGCAAGTTCAGAAGCCAACGGACTGGCATGCTATCGCCCATAACCTAACTCGGTGACCTTGAGACTGAGAGGGAAGTCGCACCAAACACTCATATGCCAGTTTGAAAACGGTCTCGGAGTACACTGTTTATCAACAAATGGTTGTATCCTAAGCCTATCTGCTCTGTTAATGCCAATTCAGATAGTCTGGATTTGACTGACCTTCAAAACAAGGGATTTGATCTGCTCCAGCTCTTTGGGATCAGCATCCGCGAACAGTTCTGTCAAAGTCAACAGAGAATCTTCATGAACCACTTCGGACAAGCTGACTGACAGTTGATTCGGAAAACCTGCAGTAGGAGGCTGAAGAATAGACGAAAAGTATACCCAAAAAAATGACAACCTTTGCACGGAAATATTTCTTGCTTTACCGGCAATGATATGATGTTATGTCAGGTTAATAATTGCTATATACACACAGAAAGAGTGGATTTTCAACTTTCACATATAATCTGTGTGTAAAAATAATGCTGCATATATTGACGGATTAAAGCTAAGCAACAAGCATGGTTTGCAGTTCTGAGAAAAAAAAACAATTGTGACATGGCAAAGCATAATTACAATATGCCGGTATGCGGGATAACAGGAGGTCCGACTGGAGGCAGGTGGAGGAAATTGATGTAACCTTTTAAGTTCATTGTGCAAGAGATGGTGGGCCCGTGAGAAATTTTTAACTAAAACTACTACAAGCAACAACTTGTGTGATTATGGCGTCCAAATTAAGTTGACGCTCCACACGCTGTTTCCTTATTATTCCATTTCATATGGCCATGATCTAACTGAATACATTCGGTACCTTCCAAAGTGTTCGGGTCATGTTTTGCACCACTAAAGCTCAAAATTCAGAGCTGATATGAATAGGTTCAACAAAAATCAGATAAGTGATTGTGCAGAAAACGGTGCGAAATGATAATTCGGAGACTGGTAAAGCTCAGTTTGAAGGCCCTGACAAAACGAAGAGAAAGGCAGTCTCAGATTCTTCGATAGTGGAGCATGAAACATTCCGCCAAAAGGAAAGGCTATCAGTAGTCAATAGTGATATCCGCTTAATAGCGTTACTAACAAAATGATGAATGATTTCCAGTCCAGCATAAATTCCGAACTGTTTCAAGAAGTAACTGAGAAGACCGACAAACGATGTGTGAATTACCGCGCTCCTTTAGAACGAATGACAGTAGAAAAATATATAGCATCGAATGCACTGCGTAATTTAGTTCAGAATTTTTCACATTTTGAATGATATTAGAGTATTACATCGACAGGATTGATTCTAGATTTTTTTTAATGCACCACAAGAAATAATGGGCTAGAAAGACCCATATGTTTACGACAGGATTCAGATCTGGTGAGCATGCAAACCACATGGTTGCGGGGATTCGTGAAGCCAACCAACATTTAATTGAAGTGCGCTTTTAATGGCCGTGATAGTCAGACGAACAATAGCATCTATTTAAACACTTGATTTACTGGTGGTAGACGGTATCGTTTTAATGAGATCAGATGTTTCAGAATCTTGCGCACAGTTGTATGAAATCACTTGACCCGTCTACTGAGATTGCACCGGAACACAGGCGTACAGGAGTACTGTTACTTTTCATATATCATGTCAGCATCCGTTCCAAATCAGGCCAATATAAACTGAAATCTCCTGATGATAAATTGGACCGTTTTATTCGATTTTCGGCAATGTGTTGTTCTATTTTACCAACGCGACCATGGCGCTTGACTCAACAAACAATATCGTGTAGTGCGAGCTGAAGTGCTCAGCTCACGCTCTTTCCTTACGGTTGGTTCAGAGCTTTAGAAATTTAAGATTTTTTCTTTCGCCGAACGCTTTTATGTATCCAGCCAGCCTTGTGTTGCCGTTCCGAGTTGAATGCCGTACAACGGTGGGCCTTACTCTGTTTGATCTCCTATCCATTTCAGGTAGGCTCCAATTTTTTCGTGATGTGCAGAGATTCTTGATCTCCAAAGGCAGCGCAGATTTCTGCTGATTTAGTTCCAGGCAGCTGCGAATGGTGCGATCATCCTGATTTATCGGACAGAAGCTATATACTGTCAGGCTTCCATCAGCCATTTCAGAGAAGAATGATCAGTACATTCGATCTCAAATCAATCAAAGAGGAAACAATAGTTGGATCTCTGAAATTTGCTGCTGTTTGACATAATTCTGTTTAACCGAAAGTTTAATGAAGCAACGTTAGTGTTTACAATTTTCGCTAGGGTATTATTCACATCATCGTATTGACGATGGCAAGTAGTTGTGAGAATGATGATCAACCCGAAGAGGGAATAAATTATGTCGCAGTGTTTGGATCCCTTGGAACTCACCAAAAGACTTTCCATCCGTATGCAAAACATACTACGAACAGCAAAAAACCCATACTTTTGGACTTCGTGTCCCATTTCTGAAGGCTAGCTTTGACTGGCTGACGAAAAACTACCGACGAATTACCGCGTAACACTGAAATAGAGACATTTATTCGCGTTTATAGTGATTCGGATATGATTCTAATTAGAAACTACTTGTATTGTATTGCATTGTGTTGTATTGTATTTGCGCACAATCAATAATGTCGCATTTCGGACAAAAAATATGGAAGCAAAAATAAGATAGGGGGAAAAATAAACAAAATACAATAAAAATGCACTCACCGCCTCGTAAAAAAAATTAAAAAAATAAAAAAACTCATCCAGGAATAATCATAACACATTATGACAGGTTAATCAGGAATTCCGCTGAAACCCAATCATTATTTGTCAAGATTCGTGCTAAATGTGGGACAGTGGAGTTCCTCTAGATATTGATTCTGGAAGTATGGAACGAAAAGCGGATCGTATAGAAATGAGAGCGATACTTTGAAAGGTCGTTACGCAGAAGATGCGTGGGATCAGAAAGAATTTTGTGAGCAAATATCTACATGCTGATAAATGTTGATCGCATAGATTGAGGAACGATTCATTTAGTGGTATGAAGGACACACGGCTGATAATTGATAGCCCCCGGGCGAACAATTTTAAAGTCTTTTTTAAGTAAACCTGGAAAAATGACGAGGGAACAGTAAAGAAGGATCGCAAAAACACATCGGTATACAAATCGGCAGATGGTGCTCTGTTTCACCTTGTAGTGTCAAAACTTCCTAATTTGAAATGACAACCGTCGGAGACATTTTACACAAGTAGAAATGTGAGTAGTCTACTTCAGATTTTTACCAATAGTAACTCCTAGGTATTTCACAGAATCAACCCTGGTAAGTTTTTGAGTTGATGGGAGACGTTTCAGATGAGTAGGCCGACCGAGAGTGAGCGAGGGAAGAGACATTCGAAACATTAAGATGTGTAGAGATTTAAACCAGCTCGTGCAGAGCAATCGCAAAGGGAAGACAGGTTGTTGGAAAATTTCGAAACGGCTTGAGAGCAACATCATCAGCATACTCAAACAGATAACAGAGTGAGCCGGTTGATAAGTCGCTGATGTAAGTAGAGAAAAGAAAAAATGAAGGAACAGCACCCTGTGGCATGCCTGATTTGTTAATCAACGATTTTGAAGTTTTACCGTCCATTCATGTGCACTGGGTTCGGTTAGTAAAGTGATCAGACAGCCATGCTAATAAAGGCGTGAGACAACCAAATGTTTGCAGTTTGTGAAGCAGAAGAGACCATGGGACTGAGTCAAATGCCGACGAATAGTCTCGAAAGACGTAACGGATGGATTTTATTGATGCGTTTAAGGACTTACAAAGGTAGTGAATGAGGGAGGCGACAGCGTCCAAAGTGGATCTGTTAGATTTATAGGCAAACTGAGAAGGGCTGTCAGGAAAATACATAGAAGAACACAGGCGCTTAACTATAGCACACTCCGTCAGTTTAAAACCAGAAGATGTGAAGGCGATGGAGCGAAAACGTTTTGCCAAAGCAGCAGAACTGTTGGATTATGGGATAGGAATAATAGTGACGGGTAGCTAGCAGTCGGGGATAGAAGACGAGGTTAATGACAAGTTAATGAGAGGAGCAAATGCATCGTTCAAAGCCACAGCATCATGCCTTAAAATAGCTGAAGACAGATTGTCAGGACCAATCCCTGTGGTAATTTTAGTGATGCGGAGAAGGTCGAGCGCCTCTTCCCTAGAAAAACTTATAACTGTCATATCACCACCCTGTTCAAATATGACGGGGGTATAAGTGAAAGGGTGGATGAGAGCACGATTGATGCTGTCGACATCAGCAGAAGTTTTCGTATGCTTGTTCTTCTTCCCCCAAAACAGTCGAATGCGTTGCCTTAGGAATCGACTGTTGTTGCCAGTCAAAAGTGGGCTAGCGAATATGGTGTCGATCCACTTGATTTCATTTTTTACTAGGTTGGCAATATACCACACGCTTGAATTATTACGGGATTTACAGAAGTGCTTCTTATGTTTTCTCATAGATTGCAGTAACTCAGAGGCGACGCGGCCACCTGAGATTAGTAACGCCTCTAAGGGACAGCAGATATCTAAGTTTGCGCTGGCAGACTTTGTGAAAAGTCTGATATTGTCATTAAGCAGGACTTCAAAATGAAACAGGCAGATGCGTGAGAAAGGGATTTCTGAAGAAGAATAAAGTTGTCGTGTGAAAAGCTGCGGAAGCGATTGGAGTGCCTGAAGGAATGGAAGGCTGACCTAGAGTATATTTTGGGCCTTAAAAGAAGCAGACAATGACCACTACTAGAAATTGGAGTATTCATTCCAGGGCAAAAATCAAGGCGTTTGGTAATAACTCTATCTAAACTAGAGTCGCCACTGGTGTGAAAAACACAGAGGTCGGTCAAATCAAACGCAGTCAATGGTAGGGTAGATTCATGATTGAAATCACCCACAGTCGTATGCAGATTATCCTCAAGAAGAGGAACAATAAATACTAGAAAAGAGTCGAAAAATTATGTGATATTTTGTTGCGAGGTAGAAGGGGTAATGTATAAGTCCGTTATGATTGTGCTTTTATGGCGAGAAAACCTAGGATGATACTGTGTCACGAGACAGTCAATTCCGTTTAACGCGTACATATAAGTAACTTCGGTTTTGCAGACTGGAAGGAATCCATGTACGTTTCCACATCGCCTTCAGTCTTCTTGTCCGAAACTCTGTCTGTATTTTTCTGTCGACACGAGTGAATCAGTGATATCCGGGCTCAGCCACGATTCTTGTATGCAGATGACACGTGTGAACTTGGATCGGTGATTGAAGTGCGAGGGACACATCCGACGTCTTCGTAAACAGAGAGTGGGTGTTAGTACTCGACAATGCCGGAATGGACATATTGGCTGGAAGGGTGCATTTAAGAGCTGCCTGCCAGTCAGCACGAGTGCCTCTTTTAGATCGATTAGAAGATCGCTGAGGTGCAGCAATACGGGATATCAATATATGTTGAGAAACGATACGGTTTTTGCACAAAAGTAACTCCGAGCGATTATAGCGTCGAATGAAGAACATAATCGAACCAAATATCCGACAACAAAATAACGAAATAAGATGACACAGAATTGTAGCGCAGCCAGTCAAAGGGCGCTGGAGGAGTGGACAAGAGTTTGATTCTCAACTGATACTATTTTCGTTCTTTATTTCAGACTGTACTCATCCATATCCAGATCCACCCTATTTTTACATTTAAAGCCAGGGTCTGCACATTTATCTACAAATTAACTGTCGCTTCTAGTTTACCCGACTTCGCGGTTTCAGGAGAATTTGAAGCCTAGGTTCCTTTCTGCCAAACATACAAACCTTTTCCAATGCTCCCCTAACAACACTAGCCAAATATCTGCTTGTATGTCTGAAGCTGTGGAAAACAGTGCGGTTAATGACCCTAGCACCGACTTCCACATCAGTAAATGGCTTCCGCGGGGAGTCCTGATCATGTTACAGGTCACACAAACATTCTGGACCTGCACCTCGGAACTATGAAATGCTGATGGTGGACTGAACTGGCTAGAAATCGAGCCTTATACTTGCGGGGTAAGGTTTGCATGAAACAGGTAGGTCTAATTACTTAGGTACTTGGATCTTATCATATGGTCTTACATCGCATGAATTTCCGATGTATACGAAGAGGGCTCGATTGGCGCTACCAGTTTCAATCATCTTTGACGCCGGCGTGATATCCAGCTAACGATCAAAGGTCAAATGCTTACAGCAGCAGTGAGGTCGATCGTCCCGTTCGGCTCCGAAAAGCGGCCGTTGTGGGCAGCAAATATGCAAAGATTGTGCGTTTGGACACCCGTCATCAAAATAATGGTGGACTAGGATAGGAGAATTTAGGCGTAAAGTATCGGGCCCTAGAGTATAATCTTCAGAAAGAACACTGAGTCTCCACAGGTTAAGACGGCTGGGCCATGTGTCATGCATGCATTTTTCTATTACACATGAAGTGAAATATAAAATAGGAAGTAAACTCATGATCAAAGGGCATGTTGTAATGGGAGGAAAATGAAGGAACATCCACAGAAGGGCCAGTTTGTTGATTTTGCTTTTGAACATTGTGGGTAGGATAACGGAAGGGGGGAGGAGGTCCTACAGCTTAAAAGTTCGAAAGAAGAGAAACGATTTGAAGGTAGAAGTACGAAACCCAGAAATAGAAAGTTTATGGACGTGACTAGCAGCTTGAACGTGAGAAGGGTCGGAAAACGTAACAACCGGAAAAGCCGGAGAAAAAGTCAAAACGATATCGGTAGAGAAAGGATCGCGTAACAACCGCTCGGCGATGGACTAGTGACTGCAAAGCAGACGTTAGGGGTTGCCGACCACAGAATAGCCTTGCACAGGGTCAAAAGGAGAGAGCAGACGCAGATCCACCCCACATATGCTTGCAGAATGGAAGCGCAGGGCAGATTTGAAACCTATACAGCAGGAGCTAGATTGGAAGAATGTCTGCCGCGAAATGAAAAACGCGCTTTGCATGCACCGCCAGAAGCAAGCTCAGATGAAGAAAGAATGAATAAACCGAGGACAAAAATGCAGTCTGTGAAATGCAAATCGGAGGAATCAGGAAGTCTATATGAGGACGAATGACATTCCAAAGAGATTGGGAGAAAACAGGCTTCGAAATCAGTAAATGTAACATATATATATCCAATGCAACAACGTGTAAATGGAACTGTAGAAGGGGGGTAAATAAAAATAACTGTTTTTTGTTTTCACATTTTGAAATTTCATGGTTTGGGGTAGGTGTCTCAGGCTCCCCCTTGAAATTTCAAAATGCTCCCAAATGACCTCGTGCTTCAAATGGCCTCTGCTGAGGAAGTCCTACATTCAATCTTCTCGTGTGTGTTCCTATTAAAGTGCGAGGATGAAGGCGCACGCCAGACGTTCTCCACTGGGATGACCTCGGGTATTCAGTCGAGGAGACCGCTAAACGCTGAATCCAAACCAAAGGTATGTGGGCTCACTCTGCTGTTTGGTGCCGGACGACGACAACGATGATACCTTTTTGTCATGTCCTCTGCCGACCCACCCATTGTCCAGACATTCCCTGAATTGAAGAACAGCGTACAACGAGACAGTCGTCGTGGGCATGCGCAAAGCATCTTCCAACCACATTAATCTATTCGCATTCAGCATCCAAAGGACGCAAAGTACCAGTACCTTTCGTCTAACCTCTGAATTACTGGCGAAATTCTCCCACCACAGTGCGCCAATATTACGAAGATAGTGCATGATGTTAAAAAAAGTCTTCGGAAAACTGCTCTAAATGACCGCACTTCTCGGCCGCGCAGCAGGATGACCCTCACTGACGCTCAGTGCATCCGGTCTCTGGTCGACAACCAGATGTCATGCTCGGCGCCATAGATGTCTCAAACTAGTAAATGCCAATCAAGTTTTCTATATAGGTGAAGATACTTTATGTGAAGGCTCGAATGAAGCGTTTTGGGGCATAAAGTAGACATGATCGGCAATCGTCAACTTGAATTATCTGTGACGTCGGCTTGGTATCCGCATTGTGGGATATATTTCCTACATCCTGATTTATGTACCTCATTCAACAAATATAGCAGACAACGTTGATTTTGAGGAAGAAGAAAAAACAGAATCACAAAAAACAGCAGATCACTAAAACCGATACTTTTATAGATAAAGCGGGCATTTTTCACTAAAAGCAAAAAACGAGCGATGCACTGATCAGTAATGGGACAAATCGCATGAACGGACAGAGCGAGAACAAAATGAAAAACCAATGTTAGGCTTGTTAAATAGACTCAAACCTGAAAAGCCATTAGACCCAATGAAATGGATTATAAGTTCTCCATTAACCTTCGCAGTTCCGTTGGAAGGACGTATGAAATACTAAGAAGTGAATGCTATTCCTTTCAGAACCAATAAACAACACGTCTGGATTTATTCAACATTTGTCAAATCTATGAGGCGATACTTTTTTAAGGAACTTACACAAACTCCAAGCGTGGTTGTAGGCTCAACAAATCCGAAAGAACGAACTTTTTCTATGGCTTTCAGAATCTGGCCACGCCAATATTGACGTTCTTTTGCATCTTCATCGAGCAGAGTAATTAAATGGGTCGCCATCGAGTCGGCGTTCGATCGCTGGAGAGTGGAAGATTCATGGTAGTGCATAATTTTACAGCAGGGTAAGGCGTATCAAACAACCAATGTCCCAATCAAGATCTCAGTTAAGAGCGAAGACTCCAGGAATCTCAATCCTTTAGGTACTGGGACGGATAAAGATGCAGCTTGTCGTGCACAGAAATTACTGAGGCCAGAAGAGCAACCTACACCACCAACGCCACAACCCTGGGAAGGCCAAATCTTCGTGACTTTAAAGAAACACCAGGAACAAACTGAATTGACTGAGTCTACTTCAACAAGTGGATTAGTGAATGGCCTAAAAACAGCACAACCGAAAGGGAATAACGAGTATCCTTGATTTCTAATTAGAAAAAAACGTTACGGAGCGGAAGAGCTCAGAAACACACCACCATCCATAATATTACTTTCAATAACTCATTTAGAAGGATTCTCTTAATATTTTGGTTCGATATGATATGTAACATTGGGACAGGTAAGAAAAGGCTGCATGCAGGCAGCCTAACAGAATTCGTTCACTGCAAGTAACGTCGGTATGGCTGCTCTGACAACATGCATTCACACCATTCAAACTTAACAGACACAAAAAGGGCAATAGATTGAAAAAACACCATTTCGAAAGAATGAGGGCGATGATCTTGAAGAGCAAACAGACTGCTTTCAGATATTTCAGGTCACGCCTTCAAAGGTAATGGAAAAGACGAATGTACAGCCAACCGGCCATCAGATGATCTGAAAGTCGACCTCCAACCCCGCCCCATTCCCTCGGTGGGGGAAGAGAGGTCGGCAGCTGAAAATCTGGAAATTCATATAATTCCCGCAATTACCCGCAAGCATTGTGTGATAGTGGTGTAATTACGCTTAAATGACTTCCCACTGGTTTGCGCCTTTCATGGGGACGGGTTAGGTGGGAAATTGTTTCCACTCTACGGAGAAGACCTGACTTGGTGGTACATACCCTACTGGAATTCCCGGGGACGTCTCGCGTCTCCTTTCGAATATCTCGGGCACTTGTGATTGTCAATGATGACGACCTATGAACAAACGGGGTTCGTTTATAATGAATGGACTCGGAAGGCGGTAGTGACACGAAGCCAATAAATCCGAGATGGAATGTCTTGTTAAATCCTGGATGCAGCGGAGGGTATGCCTACTTGATGTCTACTAATGACAGCAAAATTCGGATCCGATGCTTCTCGAGTGTAAGGTTAATCAAATGATCACGCAGACAGCAGTGCCAAAAGGAGACTGCGCTTTCATATGGTGCGACGTTTATTCCACATCCATGACCTAACGAGCTACACGGAACGGCTAATCTCGAGCCTGGAAAGTAAATAGGTAAAGTATGACGAGGTAGTTCCCTGGTCCTCCAGTTTGGGTGTTGATATTAGCTCACAACTCAGTAATCACCATTATCGTTCAGCGTTAAACAGCAAGGCGAGCCTCAATGACCGCTACCTTTACCCAGAGTTACGTGGTACTATAAAAGAGTGAATATCCAAGGGGAACAAGCGGGAAAAGAATGAAATGCTGCTGCAACCAACACACGAAACACAGTCTAACTGTGCAAACACTTTTTCGATCACTCTGATTCAACAGAAAATGACAACACGATCGCCACTGTTCACGATTCACTGCCATATCCTTCGGTGTCTCCAGCCAGCTAGTTGACGTGTCTATCGGACTCCAACCACGAAGACGTAAGGCATCTAATTATCTAGGTTCGCAGTACATTTTCTCATTCCAAGTTGTCACGTCAGCTGTTGACCTCCACGTGGCGCACCACTCCTTGAGAAAAACTCAAAATAGGGCACGATATGGTAGACGAGTGTTCAACATACGCAACACGTGACCCAGCCAGCGTAGTCTACTAAGTTTCATACGATGAAACAAGCTATTCTCAGAAGTGGCACCCAATACCAGATTCCTAACCTCAATATTCCTCACCCGGTCACTCCATCCAATCCTAGTCATACTGCGTAGACATCAGTGGTCGAAAACCTCCAACCGACGAACATCACCCACACGCATACCCCACGTCGCGCAACCGTACAACAGAACTGAACGCACTGCAGCACAGTACACACGACCTTTCAACTTCAGTGAAATATCAGGCCGACGCCACAAGTGCTTCAATCCAGCGTAAGCTGCACGAGCCTTGGATATACGCATACTTACCTCCAATCCCGAGCTGCCATCGTTGGACACGCAGCTACCAAGGTAAATGAAACGGTCCACAGTCGTTAGTTCTTCTCCATCCAGTATCACGTTCGGTGCTGCTGTCGTCCAGTCCTGTACCAGCACTTTGCACTTTCAAGGTGCAAAGCACATGCCAAACCGAGCAACCGACCTCGACAGTCTATCTAGTGCCCGTTGTGCATGGTCCGCAGACTCGAACAGGCACACAACTTCGTCCGCGTAATCTAGACCACACAGCTTTCCTCCATTTCCCAACGCCCGGAGACCTCCTAAAGCTTCTAGCAACACCCCGTCCATGACGAAGTTTAATAGGAGTGGATAAATGAGACACCCTAGTCGAACGCCACTAGTCGTTTCGAATGAACTTGACGGTCCACCGTATACCCTCACGCCACCCATAGGTATGCGAGTACAATGCTCGCAACAGGTTTATGATTTTCATTGGCATACCCTACGATCGTAGGGCAGCGGTGCGTGTGGCGCGTTTCTAGTAACTGTTCGAGAGCGAATATCTGGTCGACGCTATCTTGATTCGAACGAAATTCGGCCTGATGTTCGCGGACATTGCTCTCGCGAATCGGTGTCAAACGGTGCAGCATTATCGAAGCTAACACAGTAACTATCGGAATTAAAATAATCCTATGATGATTGCTACAGTCACTCTATTTGCCCTTCTTGAAGATGGGTACAATCAGTGACTTATGGAGAATTTGACTTGCCGTGGGAGGATTCGAACCCGCGGTCTTGTCGTTCGAAGGCCACGACCTAATTCGTTTGACGACCACGGGCTAAGAACCTCGACAGACAACAATGCTGACGAGCAGCAGAATCAAGTCGACTAGTTTATTTACTTCGCAACAGTTTACACCTATGCAGTCAAATTTGTTGTCCACCAAAGATGCTGGATCCGTCAAAAGCCAATAAGCTTAAACGCCAGCTCCCAATCAGAAAGAAAATGAATAAAACATCGGCATCTACGGAATCAAGCGAGAACAGGGATTAGGAAGGACTCTGAAAACTTGTGGACTCAGGCATCCGAAGAAATAAAACTAGTAGCCGCATTAGGTGGCAGTCAAACTGTTTAAGCTTATATACAATAATGGGAAGCGAACTTCGGTTAGCGAAATCGTATGCGATAGTAATGAAGCCCGCTCATGAGAAACAGTAAAGATTCGACCGTTGGACTCAATACTCCGTGAAGCAGTTTAGATGGCTCTGCATTAATATCGTCATCATGACTTATACAATGACGAATCTTTGTGAGGTATCATAACCACACAATGGGATTTGAATTAAAGTTAAAGATCCCACTGCTGAAACTGCGAAAATCGGCTGTTTGTCCTAGTTCTTTCCAAACTAAATGGAGCGGCAATGATAAGAACACTGACTTCCTTGCTGTGACATGTGGAATGGAGGTCGTATTCCGTTATCCTGGGGTGGGTCGCTGATTGTACCCATCTTCAAGAGCGGAACATCTCTCCACTCTTATTAATTTCGTCATGGACTATTGAAGGTAGGATGCCTTGGGAGCACTTTGAGACAGGCTTCGAACCAGGTGATATGGAGAATCTGTGGAATGTCGATTATGCAGAGGACCCTGTATGCTTGTCCAAGTATGAAGAACATCCCCAACGTGCACTAGATAGACTAGCAAGATTTGCAACTCCATTCGGCATGTGCCATGCACCTTCAAACTGTAAAGCGCTATTGCATAACTAGATGACAGTAGTACTAAAAATGCTATTGAATGGAGATAAGATAACGACTACCAGCTATTTCAATTACCTCGTCAGGTGGATGGTAGTTCGGTAGCGGAAGTTAACAGGCATATGTCTAAGTCTACAACAACGTACACTGGACTGAATCATTTGTGGCGCCGACCTGATATTTTTCTGAAATTGAAAGGTCGTGTGTTTTGTCTCTAAATGCTTCTGCACAGCCGGGGGTGGATGGCTCAAATTCCCAGTTGACTGCTCGCCCTGAACGCCTTTGGAAATGTTTCCAAACATACTGCGTCTCAAACAGCCCCCGCTTAGAAAGTTCTACGTATTGCCTTTTCATGAGGTGTCTTCACAAAAGTGCCACGACGAGGGCGGAAGCTCGGCGCCTTCCACTGGATTGACTGGTCTTTAGAAACCCTGGTTTCAAACCAACCATAGGTGGTATACGAAGCGTACGGCCTTATGCTCATCAGTATCTGTGGCAAAGTGTTTAGCCCCTTCGGAAGAATGTACAAAGTGCGCAATTAATCACCGGTCCTTAGCAGGTTACGTGAACATTAGATCGTCCCACTGCCATGTGGGTTTAACCATTCCGTCAGGAGCTCGAGGTAGAGTCGGTTAATTCAACTCTCTACTGTTTGGGCAACCAGACAGTATCAACCCCAGAGAGGAATCGTGGGTTTCGATGGATCGCGGATGACGTGGAGTTGGAGAATGAAAAAACTGGCATGTTTCTTTTCGGTTTCCCCCTGGTCGCCCGTTCCTTTCATCCTTCGGCGTGATTCCAAAGGCAAAGGATTTGTACACAGATTAGTGCAAAATTACATAGATAATACTTTGCCGTGACGCTCTTGATCCTCTTTTACGGTTGCGAGATACGGAGTTTGCGTTGCTTGAGGCTGTCCGATCATCTATCTCTAAGCAGCTTTACTAACACTCAATGAAGTGACCGCGTGAGCATTAGGAATCCAGTACTGAGGACCGGATCACGGAATACCTTATCACATCGCATCCTGCTTAGTAGTCTTCGTTAGTTGATTTACGTGTTGCGTATAATGAACACTCATCTACTATATCGTGCCTAATTTTTCGTTCCTCCTATGGCGTGGAAGAGTCCACGGGAAAGTCAATAGCTGAATAAAAAAATATTAAACTAATCTAGGTAAAGTAGGCGTCTCACGTCTTCGTGGTTGGGGTCCGAAAGATCCACCAACCAGTTATCTGGAGACGCTGCAGGATAACGCAGCGATGCGTGAACAGTGGCAATCATGTCATTTCCTGTCGAATCCGAAGGATCGAAAGCGTGCGCTTAGCATATTCTTCCTTTCTATAACTCAGTGAGAAGGGCGGCTGCCAGTGAGGCCTGTCCTATCGTTTAATGCTGAATGATGATGATGATTTTCTGTGAGTAGAAGGGGTAGTCCGAAGAGCAATTAAACATAATCGAAGGATTGCAGTGTGACAGAATGATTTATTTTCTATAATTTAGGAATAATATCGAGGAGGAAGATAGCGAACTGCATTCTACCACCAAAATGACTGCTGGATTTGGGATTCGGAATTGACTTTTTCGAGATGACGTACTCAACGTAACTAACCAACGCCCGACAGAATACGCATAATAAAACTTTGAAGTCGCAGTGAAGTGGTAATCCATTGACCCCATACTCAAATGCATCAATCGTGAAAACACAAGGTGGGGAAATCAACGAATGAATCCCAGTTACAAGTTGATCCAATCTGTTGTAAAAAGTAGCGTAGCACAAACAATTTGATTAGCTTGATAGTTCACATGTATTCGTTTACAAACTGTGCGTTGGGCAGAATCGACGGAATCTTTGAGTTTGGATACTTCTGAATGCGGTCAACGTCCGTTTCTAAACAGTAAAGCTGATCAGGGCCGTTCTTCAATTGTTCTTTTTTCTTGTCCCCAAAAACAATCCCCCTGCGCTGTATGTCCCCCGATATCGTAGAGCGATGGAAAATGAACAACCGGTGACCATCTGCCAGTTATAACGAGCACTCATATGACCCCGGTCAGATACTCTCACACCCCAGTGCACCCACACTCGTGAACAGGTACAAATGCACACAAAGCATGCATACATTATGATGCACATTCGTGCAATGGCCATTCATGTCGTCATATATGACTACCTAATTACCCAACCACCGAACTTGAGACATCATGCAACAAGCGGACTCTTGACCACCTTAGTGATTTGATTTTGCAAACGTTGATGTTGAGTGATACACTTATTCGGCTTTGGTTCATCCTGGTTGATTTTTATTTCATATCAGCTACGACAACGTGAAATGAGAAAATGCACAGCGAACCTAGGTAAAGTAGGTGCCTCACGTCTTCGTGGTTGGGGTTCGAAGGACCCGTCAACTTGTTGGCTGGATACACGGAAGGATATGGCAATGAACCGCGAACAGTGGCAATCGTGTTGTCATCTGCTATTGAATCAGAATGATTGAAAAAGTGCTTGTACAGTTAGACTGTGTTGGCTACTGCAGCATTCTTATATTTCCCCACCTATGTAGGTCTATTCCTTGTTTCCTAAGAAAACACGCAATCCTGGGAAAAGGGCAGCGATCAGTGAGGCTTAGCTTGCTGTTTATCGCTGAATGGTGAAGATGAGGATAGAAACCGCTGTCGAAGAGTAACAACCGCCGCATCTTGCAGCTCTGAGTACACTTAAAATTACGCCATTGCTTACCACGCTACTACCTTTAAAATGACCCACGCCAAATGTATAGGAACCGCAAATCGCATAATATACCGGTACTGAGCCGGTCTCGACGTTAGGAACGCAACAGCTCTAAACAGTGACAATGGGCTTGCGACTTTTACCGGAAACTCTTCAAGATGTTTAATTAGTTTCAAAATGAAATGGAGATGCGACTAGGCACCAAGAAACTGTTTACCTTATTATTTTCTAAGTTACACTCTTCACTTTGTTTCCAATAAGGTGCCGGTTTAAAGAACGACAAGAATCAGGCTGGACTCAAAAGTCAGTGCATTTAGGTAAAGGCCACTGTTACTCTTACAATACCGACGCTTGAACAAGAACGCGTAAATAAATTAATTTGTCATCAAACCAAACTTTTCCAGTTTCTTAAAATCTGTCATGGGTTGTAACTCTAAACTATAGTGGCGATCAAAAACAAGAGATTTGTGTTCACCTTACCTGACTCTCTTCTTGTTGCCTTGAGGCGCTAGTAAAATTTTCAACAGCATTTTGGCGTCTTCCCATGCCGTCTGGTAAGTTTCCTCGTTCTACTTCATGCGCACAATGAAATTTCGGCGTGAAGTCGACGGCCGGGGAACCCTTCTACAAAAGTAAGCAGAAAAGTATATGTATTCGAACCTTATCGTGGACACAAAAATGCTCGTCAGAATCTTACTGAACAGTATGGAAGTACAGCGCCTCACCACAAACGACCGGAGTTGATTCTCGGTCAGTGTTTATCGAAAATAGTGAAACAGACTCAGACTTGAAGTCATTAACAAATATATTATTTTCTTTCCGGACGTCATCATGAGCACGGAAGCGGTAAAAGGACCTACACCGTCATGTAGTGCCCGAGTCAAAAACGACATTTTCTGCTTTTGGTTTTAGTTGGTTTTATCAGTATGGTGGGCAGCTCAATACTGTGGAGTAATACGTTAAATCCCAAAACTCCGATCGGTTTATAGAGTCAAACTGGCTTCTATGATCTGCGTCGAAATCACTTCCAACTTTCATACGGGGTTAGGAATGACGCGCAAAATTTTCAGCTGGCTTATCTTCCTACATGATGTGGTCGAGTAAAGCTATGCTTAGTGTCTGCCAACGTGGCTACTCTCCTTATAAACAACGTTGAGTGAGCACTTAAACGGCAACAAGAGAATAAGTTCCAATACTTTCTAAGGGAAGCCCGACAGAATGAACAGTTTGTAAAGGAATATCGATCGCACGACGTACGTTCGTCTGGAGCCGATTATTTTGCAATGAAGTTGATCGACACGGCGCACAAATCAGTTAAATTAAGGTATTTTGTTTCGACGTAACAAGACTACAAAAATATCCAGAAATGAGGTTTTACACCGAAAGACACTGTAATGAAACTTAACTTACAAATGAGAGTTCAGTAGTGAGGGAAATAAGCTGACCAGGAGTGCGATAGTATTCCACGGGTTGCAATGTCACCGACGGCGTGTGTAGAACATCACTTGGTTGAATGGCTAGGGGAAAAAGTAATTTAATCAAATGCATCCTAAGGAAAGACAGGACAAGGAACTCGAACTATAGCCCCACCACTGTATGCGCACACAGTCTACTATAAACTAGAAATGACAAAGCATAAATATCAGAGGTGAAATGAAATGACTTTCAGCGATCCGCACAACAGTTACGACACATTAATTTAAAAGGAATGCGACCGATTGCAAGATGTGTGGACGATCATTTAACCAGTAGTAGCAACTAGCAAATCAGTGCACTAAACACGAATCCGACCGGGTTCACGAAAAGCCACCGATAACATCGACTCAAATTTATAACACCTTCCCAGGGCATCAAAATTTTTATTTTTAAAATGCCTGTAGTTACGGAATCAATGAAATACCCGAGGAAATAAAACAGATAATAGTGAACTGTTGAACCTGGGCTCACTGCAGCAAGTGACTAAGAGGGCACTTAACGCGAACTAAGAAAACGACGAAGATGGATTGCTGGAGGTAGCTTTTGCAATCGTAATCCTAAAATACTAAAACACCAACAAAGGAAATGATAAACGCCAGTTAAAGGGGGATGGTTGAGGACTGACATGGAAAGGGGCTGGATTGTTTGTCGCCATTAGCCGTACAACAGTCGGTAGGATTGAAAAGCAAAATGCGGCAAGTCAAATAAGCAATGCTGAATCACACACATTATCTGACGACGGGGTTCTCGAATTACGATTATTATGCGACATGGCAAAGCCATAATTTTCCACTGAGAACAAGCTGATGCAAGCGCAGTTGTGCCCGATGGACCTTCTCACTTCATGATTATCGACGATGGGGATTGCTGATTCCTCCACAGTTGACCAAATTGTGCATCACATTCCAGATTTTCACTAAGATGCTGATGCTCGTGTGTCATCCAAGTCCTGGTACAAACGGTACGAAAATGTTTTTACGGTCTGGTCAGCACATTTTGAAGACGAAGCAAAAGCTCAGCTTTTGGTGCATAAACTTGCTCCTACTGAACATGTTCATTACACCAACTACATAATTCCGGCAGAACCAAGGACTCTATCGTTCAAACGCTAAGGAAAACTTTTAGTCAGAAGTCATCTCTATTCAATGCTCGTTTCAGGTGACCAAAAAGCAAGCAGACAATTTTGTCACCTTTAGTAGTCATGTCAACAGAGAATGCGAACGATTCCACCTCGGGACCCTGATAGAAAACCAGTTTCGTTGCCCTGTATTCACTTGCGATCTTCAACCACCCATGTATGCGGACGCGGCTGTTATCAAAGCTTTTTGAAGAACCTAGCATCAAACTACACCAAGTGATTGATGAATGCGACCGTATCGCTATGATCCAGAAAAAAAAAGATAGGTCGACTTTTGTGGTCCAACCAATGAATACGCACAAAATGCCAAAACCATTGTCACAACCTCCAACGTCTCCAAATGCTCAGCGTCCACCATCGCCATCCCCGGAGCTCGGCACTTTTATCGGTTTTTTAATCGCCGTCGCAATCGCCCACATCAAAACCGGCAATGTTAACAAAGCAGCCGTCCGCAGGGAAAAACGGCACTGTAACTTAACCCAAACAGCAAGTCAAACAAGGCACCAAACAAGTGAGCAAGTCGTTAGGTCATTCACAGAGCCTCGATGGGAGCTTTTATGCAGATGTTTCCGCTCCAGACAGTGAGTTAACGTACTTATCAATGGCTTAGCAACTCGCCTGCAGTTCGGCACAGCATCAGAAATCACCGTTGTTACATATCAGCCGTGGCGACCCATTGGTTCTCCGATACAAGAATGCATTCTAAATACAGCCGCCAGTGCATGTGGTTTTGTGGAACCCATCGCGAAAGAATGCAACTGGATCTAAGGTCTCGTCACTGTCTGTGATCAATCAAAGGTATTGTGGAGACGGCCAAGTTCCCGCAAACCGAAGATGCTAAAATTTCTACACACGTTTACTTCTGGTAAAACCGATTGTCTTCCATATTACTCTTAATTTTATTGTGATTGATTTATCACATTTTGGCCCGCTTATTGGCTGATAGTCACGCTTTTACATCATTGTCCCCACTGGTTAACTATATGTATATACGCTACAGCTCAACGTGCATAGGACTCGTTTTTAGTGCCGCTTGCTCGCCGCGTTGGCCGAGGTCAATAGACTCCTGTCACTCGTCTCGATGTTATCTATCCAGAGAGCGGGAGGTACAGTTTCGGGTTTCACAACCTCAGTTACTCCGTCGAGCAACTTACAGTCCGTGTGATTAGCCGACGCTTAGTGTTGGCGTCCTGTTCTCCATTACTTGTCTGTTATCTATCATTCACGCCATATGTCTTGTATATGCTCATGGTTGTGCCAATCCGATGACCCAACATAGCGTACGAAAACCGGAACGGTGGGTGGTTTGGCCTAGCCCAGCGATTCTTTTTGTTCTGTCTTGTTTGCAAATAAAAACGGAGCAGTCTAACAAAATTTGCACAAAATAGTAGTAGCCAAATGATGCTCGCGTCTAGAGTCGTACATCTGATATTTAAGAATTTCAGCGCCCATTACCGACGTCGAACCAACAACGGAAAAACTGGTCGTTGCTTAAAGAGTTTCTCGAAATTAAGATTCCTGAAAATTTATTCCATCTGCAATAGCTCTGAAATTCTTATGGCAAATAAAATATATATATTATAATATATATATATATATATAATATATGCGCCCATGAAAAACAAAAACTGAGGGCATAAACTGAATCGTAAAATCTCTATTCTGACTTTTTGGTCCAAACTAGGACTCATCACCAAAAGTTAATAAATCATTGTGTGACCGGGCAGGCTAGTTTCACACGGTCTGGTGTTTTGTGTGTCCGCATCATGTGGCATTGGTATCGCTTGGTTTTGAGAGGGTGACGTAATGTTTGTCGATGTCAACTTGCCAAATGAACCAGTTGGTCGAATGGAGAGCTTCGAGGACCAAATATTCCCTCTTTTTCTGGCTCGGGAATCACTTCTGCATTGCCTACCTTGACCTCGTAGTCCGTCTGTGCGCAGTGGTTCCATATCTGTGGGTGTGGATCACCCGTTGTAAGGCTAGTTTGTGTTCGTGTAAATGGGTGCATAGTTACTTACCTGTCTCGCCCATGTACTCGTTATTACACCCCATGCATGGAGTGGCGTGGCCTACTCTTGATTGATCGTGATGATCCGCGCGGTTTTTGCCAATGAACAGGGCGGATCGCAATGTCCCGATAGGTTTGTGAGCCATTTGGATAGCCAACAGTTTCGGCAGACGTTTTGTAGCCCTTGATGTCCCCCGTATGTATGATAACGTGATAATGATTCCCGTATTGTTCATATTTTTCACTTTTTTGCTACCCCAAGAACAAGAGTTGATAAAGCTCTTGAAGTGTCCGTTTGCAATGAACAAGTTTAAGAGTTTGCGTCTTTGCTTTCCATAGTTCTGTTACGCTACAATGTGTGCTCGGTCACTGGAGTAGGGTGTGCACGCAGTTCCTTAGGTGATATTTGGGAGATTGCTGTTGTAATTCAATATACAGTCAGTTGTTGTCGGCTTTCGGTAGACTGTCGTTTGCATGATGACCTCGGCTCGTCTCATGATCAGAACGTCCAGGAACAGCAGTTAGGCATTCATCCTTCCTTGTTAATTCAATCTCGGGCATCTGTGAGTTTAGTTGAGTCTTAAATTCGTCCTCTCTGAAGGCACACGTGGACTGCATTTAATGCTTTTTGGGACTAAATTGTTTTGCAAACAGTCGTGTCGACCAAAGACCTCAAACCGAACAAAAGAAATGATGGTTTCGTTTGGCGTTACATTACTGTTCACAAACATCCCAAGAGATGGCT
>LUCM01010438.1:15800-44209 GCA_008360955.1 Fasciolopsis buskii
GTGCGCACATTGAAGGAACCCAGATTCAGAGACTGACGAGGCTTGAGAAAATGTGAGCTAACAGACTAAAAACCACCTACTACACTACTTGACAATAAACCGTTGCGAGTATCGGGCGTGTTATCAATGGTGTTGTCTTCACAGCATCTAGCGGATTAGTTAAATCCGGAAGCTCGTGGACTACCTTTGATAGAAACTTTCAATTTTGGTTTTTCGACGGAAGCCCAAGTTTGACTTCAAAAACAGCAAGACGACAAGGCTGTTTCGTCGTTTACTGTTGACTACAGCGTGCTTAGCACGTTCTCCAATGTACCTGTGCACGTGCCGTCTTAGTGCAGTAACCTGAATTTCTTTTTTCAAAGTGGTCATACCAGTGTGTGTCCAGATTCTCGAAATCCGAAAATATTAATCGATGTCTTGGATTTTGTGGTACCGATGAGGCGCTACTGGCGCGGATAGCTAAGGCCAGTGTATCAACAAACCCGGCCAGCTCGGATATCTTATCTATAAGTTGGTGGTTTTTAACCTAAATGTAAGTCGACTAATCGTAAGGTCCATTTATCAACAATGTCCTGTAGCGTGTTCTGACACCCTGATCATTACTGGAAACAACTGGACTATCCTGAATATGGTTCACCGATGATGATGAAAAAGCGAAAAACAGATTCCCGGGCACTTCTGTAAATGGATGAACGTTCATTGTGACTTTTGGTAACGTGCTTGTTGGCAGACTTGGCAGTATTTCCGGACGCCTCCCAAAGTAGATGATAAAGTCATCATTGAATGCTAGCCTAGATTTGGTTTCTGATGCCGGCGGAGTTTGCGGTAGTTGTAATGTCCTGACGACCTTTGCTATTGTGTCGTAAGGCTCGCTGTCTCCCGACGAGAAGTGAATGAGCACTGAGAAATTGCTGGTAGGCTAATACCATTTCCTGATAAATTATCAAGGGCAGTGTGCCCCGGCCAGCGTGATCTGGGCCGGACAACGTGTGTTCCAATGACTGACCCACGTGGGAGAAAGCATCGTCAAAACGCTTAGACACGCACGGCATAATACTATGCGTACTTGCTCTGTACAGCTGTACGGAGTCGTATGCTAACACTAAATCCGGTAAAATTTCGTTAGCCATGAACCAAAGTCCATACATGCAGAACGTGTTCGATTGTGACCACTAAAATGCAGGTGGTATCCGCTATCCAGTTTCGATGAGCCACAGTATATGAATCTTATTTCGTGAATCTGGGAAACAAAAGCATCTAAGAGGAGACTCGAAACCTATAATAACCGTAACATGTATGATGCATTATATCCATCGAACTTACGAGAGACAATCCATGGATGTGTGCACACTTAAGTTCATCAACACTGCAGGCAGTCACACAACAAGTAATCTGTCTAAGTTCCGCCCTTGATAACATGAATGCAACAACACAAAATTGAGGAAGACATTCATTCAGTGTACTTGGTTCACAATAATCTCACCATTCCGTATAATCAAGCATTCAAGAATAACAGGAATAAGGAGATAGAAAGATGAAAAAGATTGGAACGACCAGTTGTAAGCTACCTACGGAGTAAGTTACATTTACATGTGATCGAGTGAATGGAGGCGCTAAGTGTATGAAGGTTCAAATCACTGACCATAGGTATGCACAGGTTGATAGGAGGCAGACAGTACGGTAAGAAACCAACAACGATGTCGAAATATTAGGAAAGCACGTGGTTGTTCATGATGTTCAAAATATAGGCGGGGTGTTTTTTGTGGATTAAAATATCGCTAAGTTGCAGTGATGAAAAGAACACTCAGTTAGCTACTTCCTATTTGTGAATCTCGAGTCCGAAACAGGCAAAAATGTGTCATTAGGATAATCTCACTTTCGTATGAAGGCCATGCTCTAAGACGTTTCTTTGGGCGTAAAAGTGGGCATTTGTTGAACAAAATGAAAGCCTATGTGCAAAATCAGCCTACGGCAAACTTAACTCGGGATGAAAACAAAATTAAAATGTGTTCAATAAAGTTACTTTTTACTAAATCATATATACAAAATGAAATTACATACAAAAAAAACCGACAAAAATCGGTGGCTCTCCATCGACCAAAGTCATGCTTTTGATGACATAGGCGTTAGAAGTCACTTATGTTGGAGTGTGTTTGAATAATACGATTCCCCAGTTCGATCGCAGTGCTGCTTAGGGGACGGGAACATCCATGTCCAATCGAAATAAAAGCACCTAAAAGGCTTTAAATGGGACCCAAATACACCAAGTGAATTTAGCTTAACTGGAACTTATTGACCATACCAGTGAGTAAACACAAGTACCGTCATCAGAATGATGAGGGTGATACCGGCTGGTTCTAAAATCAATGTCTGCGCCAGCGCGTGCAACAACAACCAGAAATGTCACTCCGCTATGAATACATAATTCAACCTATCACAACCAAAATAACGCATAGGGCTTTTAACTTGACGACAGCAAACCCTGGCGATTGAATCACGGATCACAACGGTCAAAGCACACTGGATGTGTAAAGAACGATTGTTAATACTCGGATACTGTATTCCCCACGGACAACATCCCTGGTCGCGGTTTTCTATGGACAAGTAATAATCCAGCAGTAATTATTGGTAAACGAGCGGGACGAACTCACCTAACTCCAAAAGGCTGTATTTGGATTCATGAAGCCCGGCAAAACAATGACCCTTCGGTATTAGGATGAAAACCGACAGACACTGGGACCAAATTCATCCTGGTTAAAGATGGACACAAGCCTTCATGTGGTCCATAGTTAATGTGAAAGCCCTAAAACAAGTGACCTGCTCGAACTTGGTGTGTGACATGGTGTCGCGTGATTTGTCTGGAAGGTAGATGCCCGCGACATTAAACACTTTCGGTCAAGTTGGAACAAGAAAAAATTTGGGTATGGCTGTAAATTCCATCTTGGATCTCATTGCAGGGTGCGTACTTCTCGAAGAAGATAAAGATATGCCAGAACGTCGCGGGATTTAAAAAAAACCAAATGTTTCAAAATTCAAACTACAGAACGAAGCATAGTTCCACGAAAACATGTACTATGAGATATCCGCACCGAAATCAGCATAGGCAAATCGTAGACAAGTTGTACCAGAATAGGGATTTGTTCTTCCGGATCGCTTGTTTAACCGAACGGCCACGGCAGTTGCCATTTACGCGTTGCTCACGCACGCTAATTTCGAGTATACTCAACCTCCTGCAGCTTCCAACTGTCTATTCCTTGTACGGGTCGATCGTCTGGATTGTCAGTAATCTAATAATAGAGAGTCGAATAAAGGGTGACCACAGCTTTTGGACGGTTCGAGCTCGTGAGAATGCCATTCTGGCCCATTAATTTGGCTCAAACGCTCCAAAGGTTTATGCTCGAGGTCACATGCGGTCTAGAGAATATGTATATTTACCTGGACGATATCCTAGCCGCAAGCCGTTTGGATCAGCAAAACTGTGCTCACCTACTTGCTCTTTCAGATCGCCTTAGAAAACATGGCGCGACAAAGAACGCTGCGAAATATGGACTCAGAAAACTCAGCATCACATATTTAGGGCATGTCGTCTCGTCCTCAGGCATAGCACCATTGCCGAATGAGGTCACTGCTATTCGGGACTATCCAGAGCCTCCTTGTTATTGACGATTACGGCAATGTTTCGGCTTGGTTTACCTTCTATCGGCGCTTCATCCTTAATTATCCGAAGATCGTTTCTTCCCTCGCAGACCAGCTACGAGGAGTTAAGCGTAAGTTTGCGTTTCCCGAGGTTGCGAAACAAGCGTTCATTTTCATGAAAGACACTGACATCTAAATGGCACTACTCACACATCCCGGCTGTCCAGTAACCATATCTCTGATAATCGACGCCTGAGGCACTACAGTCGGAGATGTACGTCAGCAGTACACTGACGGTTCTTGGGAGTCTTTGGCATTCGTTTCCAAGCGTCTGCAGTTGGCAGAGTCTAGATGCAGCACGTTCGGCAGGGCGTTTCTCGGTGTCCGACACTATCGACATGTATTAGTTTGCCCGTTCAAAGTATTCAAAAATCACGAGCCGCTATCACGCGCGCTGCATTCAACCTCCGGCCAGTACTCGCCACATGACATTCGCCACTTAGAGTATGTTTCACTGTTCACTGTGGACATATGACGTATCTGAGGCGAACAACTCCATCGCCGGTGCGATTTCTCTTGTACACCAGCTTCGTTTGCCTCCGACACTAAGCATCAAACTTGACACAATTGCACAATCCCACGTGAGGGACCCTGATATCGACCAACTTCGACAAGACAGCTCCTCAAACTTGGCGGTCGTACCTAATAAAACGTCGCAAAACACAATCCCTTAAGACGTATTGCAAGGTCGCTCAAGGATGGCTGGTGCCAGCTGCTAACCGTTAGCTTGTGTTACAGCCTCGTCCACCGGCGTGTGGCTGCTTTGATGAAGCTAGTGATCGGGCGTCTTGTTTGGTTCAATGTTAAGCGTCACGGGCCTCGCAACTGCCACCACTAACAATGAGTAACAGATTATCGACACCAAAACTCCACTGGCTGAGTACCGCGAGCCCAAGGCACTTTCGCAACACGTAAATGTTCAACTCCTAGGACCTCTGCCGCCATCTCACGGCTACGTCCACATACTCATCTGTGTAGGCCGCTTGACTCGCTGGCCACAGGCCATGCCAATCCCCTGTCCTACGTCAGAAGAGACAGCGGAGGTCTTATTGGCCGGTTGGGTAAGTATATTTGGTTTTTCCCGTGAAGTGACAAAAGACAGTCGCCCCAACTTCAACGTAGCATTCTCAAATTTAATTCGAACGCTGGGCTGAAAACAAATCAGAACAAGTGCCTTCCATCCACAAGCCATTTGCTTGGTGGAAAGATTTCACCAGCAGCTGAAATCCGCTCTGCGAGCAGCAGCCAAGCCGCTTTTGAGCGAAAATTGACCATTAGCTCTTTTGAGCTAAGAGAGATCTTCCAAAGGCGAAAGGCTCACCACACCAAACGATCTTGGGTTTGGGGGTGCGCTTTGCCTCTATGGAGAGCTGGCTGCACAGTCGAGACCCTTGCACTTTAGTTATGGGGATAATGCGAAACGTGCCGTACAGCACATGCGAATGCTTCATAACAGTCCACCACGGAATCAACAATTTTAGGAGGTACGTTCCAGTCGCATTGAATTCATGTTTCCGTCCGCGTGACGGTGTTCGACAACCACTGCAAACAACGTATGCCGGTCCATTGCGCGAGAATAAACGCGGTCCTAAAACATTCATTTTGGGTGTTGCCGGTCGACACGACACGGTATCCATCGATCGCAAAAACCATGCGGATTGAACGACGGACTTTTGTCATCTCATGAATCTCACCAACCCGGTTGAGTCTTGCCTTTACAAGCGCTGCCCGTGGAGACTTCTGATGGGACCAGAGACACAACGCCACCAACTGCACCATGAGTACCGGATACGCGAAGCAGCCGTTGCGGCCAAAACTTAAAACAACCCGTTTTTTTTCCGGATTTTGTTAATGTTTTCATATCAGATGGGTGAATACTGTCCCGATTGTAAGTGCACAGATTTACTTACCAGGATAATACATGCTTGCCGCGACAATGTATGCGCCGATGAAAATGTCGGCTCCGTGGTGCATCGACAAAGGCAGCACCGAATACCGTTGGGTGTCCGCCTCCAAACCAAACCTCCACCTTTGCTCACAGGCGTCGTTACCACAAGGTTTTGCTCTAGCCTCTCTCAGAAGAACCCCTAGGATCAAGGCGGCTATACAGCCTACAGCACGACAACCGCGTCCCACACCACCGACATCATTCACGCACCAGATGTCGAAGAATACCCTAGGTCGAACACTTATCTTCAACCCCGTCTGGCAAATGTTCTGGAGGAGGGTGAAACTGACGGGTGGGCGACGCGGTCAGATTCACCCTTTTGACCGGTGCTCACCCGACGGGAAACCCGGCTGCCTTGGTGTGTGGGCGCACCTAGGTCGGGGCTTCACACTTCCCGCGTTCACCTCCTGAAATCGCTTTTCAGGCCGGGTGTGCGTCGCAGTCTGCTCCAAAAACCAGTTCCCATTGGACCACCAGCCCAATGGCCCATTTTTTCATTAGCGAGTAATGTCAAGTCCCCAAATCATCCAACAAAATCCGCCATGTTTTTTATGGTCCTAATCTAGGCCCATCTCCGAAGGTCTTCTACGATGTCCCTTTAGCCGAAAGTTGATATACGTTTCCGGTTTTCTGTTTTACTGAACGTTGACGGGCCACGGCATTTGCTATTTGCGCGTTGCTCACGCACGCTGCTTTCAAATAAACTCTGCCTCTTGCCTCTTTCATCTCTCCAGTCCATGTGCGGGTTCAGTGGCTGGGTTTTCAGTTTTGCAGTCCTAATGATGACGCACAAACGGTCACAATGGTTAATGGGAGGCAAACGTCATACGAGATCCGCGTTGGGATAATCGGTCTTATATGCGGCGGTTGCATTAATGCCAGAACAACCTCAACGTTTTGCTTCGTGTCCATCTATTTCGTGCTACTTAAGTATCATTCGAAATAAGATCTAATTTTGGCGTTCGATCAGTTCACCATTGTTGCACTTGGGCTTGCGAGTTGAGGATATGTGGAGCGATGCGTTGGGTTTGAACAAACTGCTGAGTGCGCGGCTGGAAAAGTAATGGCTAAGACGTTTGACTGGAATTAATTCACCCCGAGTTGGCGTTCCATTTCGGGCGCGGTTCACGTATGAAGCAGCTGCGTACTTCTTACATGATTTCCGAATGACCATTTAAAGTTCATATTACATCGTGAATTAGTTGATGAAAACTTTTAATCTACTGTGGTGCGCTTCTCTTCGTTTTGACGTCATATTTTAGCCGAATATC
Organism: Fasciolopsis buskii; assembly: GCA_008360955.1. NCBI lineage: Eukaryota > Metazoa > Platyhelminthes > Trematoda > Plagiorchiida > Fasciolidae > Fasciolopsis > Fasciolopsis buskii. The sequence goes on from LUCM01010438.1 coordinate 22,716, forward strand.
ATGTTTCGGCTTTTTCTCCGCGGTTGAAGCTTTTCCCAGTCAGAAACGGTTGCATAAATTTCCTGAACGCTTTACTTTCACCATATCTCTACCTAACGGTTTTACCAACGTTCTGCCTAAGATTAGAATATGTCATTCTTAGCTGAGGCAGGACCGTCTACTGAATAGCGTCATACTATACACCACCAATGCTATCTGACAATATTTACTTAGCAGATAGTGCCGAGGCGCACGCAGTATGCAACGCATGACTATAGTGAAAAAGGGAAGCTTGGAAAAATAGCGCACATATGCAAGGGGTCAGGGACTTATAATTAATACACTTCTTGGTTCATATATAGATGGTAAAGGCACAAATGGTGACGAACATTCTCGTGGGCAGTTTGAGTTCTACGAGGACTCCCTGGTTATTGATGACATATCCACCCTGGAGAATGGGCGGTATTTTGGGATCATTCAAGTCGTACGTTGCCGCTTTCCCACCCGCACTACCCCGTCATGCCCAAAACTGTTCAGCGCGCGGCAACAGGTAACGTTTGCTGCTGAATGCCTACTGGTATCGATTTGAGAAGGTTATAAAATATTGGAAAGTTTGGAAAGACGACGCTCGGTGCAAAATATTATTAACATTTTGCCAAGAAAAATAGACGAAGTCGTTTTAACATGCCGGAGCCCTGAATTTTGCTGGCTGTCTTGGTGAAAATGACATTTTGGTTTAGTATATTGTTTGCCTTATAATGCAATGGAAGCGCATTAGTATTGTATGCATTTGGGTAAATGGAAAGTGCCCTTCACTATGATTACTGAAACGTGCACATGCGGTGACATTTGAGTGACATTATTTATGCTTATATAGGTTTACAGGCTCGCAGAATGTTTCCGTGCATGTTGTTTCCGGATGCATAAATGCTAAATGTAGCGGAAAATGGACTTGTTCCTCCGGATCGCTTGTTTAACCGAATGTTGAGCGTCCAGTGCGATCGCCCCTTGCGCGCTGCTCACCCAGGCCCCGCTCGCGCGCTCCTGTCAAAATACTTCTTTTCTGCTGCCACTTCCGACTGTCTTTCCCTTGTGCCAGTCAAATACCAAGGTTTTCAGTATTGTAATCGTATGGAGCCGAGTAGGAGTGAGCTACAAGTGGTCACGAAGGTTAAGATTAAGCAGACATGATGGGAAATCCGCGCTGAGACGAACGGTTTACAGTAATTTTAGTACATAAACCGGTGCATAAACTACCTTCTAACATTGGCAAGACAAAGCATGAATCAACGTATAAACGGAAAACGAATCATGCCCATTTATAGCCGCAAGTATATATAACGGCACTATCCGTAGATAGGTGCGTGTGACTAACGATGCATGTCAACAACTCGAACATTCACCGTGTGTTCGCAAATGGAAGCATAGATTTCTCGCACTTCCATAGCTACGGAGGACTATGAGAACGGATTACTGATTAACGAGATCTATCCGTACTCTGGAAGAAATGAAACATCCACCGTTGTTGCGCAAGTAAAAGAAGACTCAGGCGCAAACAACCTGATGCGTACAATGAAGCAATCAAAGGAATAACCGAACTTGGAAATCGGCGCTGGTGATCAGTTAGTGGTGGCCCCAAAAGAGCTCCAGTGGCGTTCATGGCGATCACGTCCAGGGTGGTCACTACTTGCGCAGAGCCCCAGGGCCCCATGAGCGAGCCCCTGTCAAAATATAGTCATCCTACCACCGCTTCTGACTGTCTTTTCTTTCTATCGGTCAACTAATATGGTTGCCAATATTGCAGTCGCATGGGGCCGAGTAGCAGTAAGGCACAAGTGGTCACAACGATTAAGCTCACGCAAACGTGACGGAAGATTTCCGTGGAGACCGCGTCACGACAAACGGTTTTAACATGTTCATCATACTATGCATTCCCCAAGACTGCCTCTAAATTTCATTCTCTTTGTTTTTTGCATATTTTTTCTCCCGCTGGACGTTTTTCATTCAGTCCTGTCCATTTTCGTTTTGTCCCCATCGTTCAGGAAGCGCGCCACATAAAGAGATCTACTAATGGTGTTGAGGACCCATTCGGTGTGCTGCGTGCACACGGCGGCCTACGTGATGCGTAGTAAAGCAAGCAGTGTGGTACTGACAAGGACAGGGATGTCGCATGCTCAAGAATTACTACCGAAGCCCTTGCCCGTTTTTCCGCATGATAGTCGAGCTCTCCACTCTCACTTCCGCGTTCCCAGCCTCCTCATTTTGGCTCTTCCAGTGGATGACAGTCACGGGTGTCGGGTTCTGACTTAGTGGTCAAAGGTGCTCCAGCCTACTGCGCCCCGCTGCACGGAGTAGCATTCAGTTGCCCTCCTTCGCCCAACTTTTGGAATCTCAGTTTGGGGCTTGCGTCCTCGCGGCATTGAATCCTGGCGAGCCCCCCTTCGCATCCTTAACCTTGAGCCCGCGTATGGTAGTATCATCCAGCACTATGGTAATCACCCTCCTGGTGATCGTCTTGATTCTATCGGCTGATGCCAAGAACCTGTCCCTATGCGTGGATTGGCGAATTCCACCAGCGTTGGCCGTGGGTCCCGGTTTCCGGAGTCACCGACTTCCTGCCATCTTCCCAGTGGAAGTACCTTTTGATAGCAACATGTTCCGGTAGTTCCACCGTTCGGAGCAGGTTAACTACATGGTAACTCACCGCCCTTTCCCTCTGCTTCTCCTTCTTCATAAAGGGCTCCAGAACATTACGATTTCTACCCAGAGCGATGTCGCTGGATTTTTGTGCGCTATTAGGCTCCAGGCTCATTTGGTGTGGGACTTGCTTTACATTCTTCAGCCATGCACTTGTTTCCGAGTATCCTGTGGCCGGGTCGCTGACCTTTGCAACTTGTTGGGTTCCTATACTCGTGCGTCTGCGCCCCCTTTTCTCTCTTGTTCTCCTCTTGGTTTGCTCCTCTCCTTTGCTTCTGGTCTCACCTGATATAGTACTTTCACTTTACCGTCGTCCACGAGCACAGTATTCGAGGTTTCTGTGAATTCCGGCTTTATTCGGTCAGCAGAGCCTCCTCTCGCAGTCTGTTCCACTGATGCCGATGCCGGTGCCAGATCCTCTTCCTCATGGCTTTCTTTATACTCTGCGGCCTCTAGCTAACCAGTTCTGACAGTGTCGCTCTGCCAAACGCTTCTTCTGTCATCTTCCTTCGGCAAGGTTTGCCGTTAGCGTAACTGGGTTTACCCTTGGATGGCACTTCGTACGAGGATTTTGCAAGTTGGGCAAACTCAGCTCAGCTTGTCGCATTGACAGTAGAGCTCGTAACCATCCTTCCTGACGCCTCCACATGTACAGTGGAACCATTTTTCACACGTGTCACTCTGAACGCTGCCACCACCTTGCCTTTTGGGCAAGTAGGTCTCCCACACTTTGCCTCTTGTCCAGGGCTTCGCACTGAGCCTCTAGCCTGTAATTCCTTCCTAGTCGGCCTACTCATTGATTATGTCAGCCCTAATTGTAGGCACAGACACCCACTCCTGGCTCAAGCCGGGAACAGTGGTAGTTCGCGAGCAAAAACTACTCGATCAGTTACCTTGATGCACACTGTATTTCCGATTGTCTACGTGCGTTTCCGGATTCTCTATTATTGATCTTCCTGTTATGAGCTAGCAGGAAACGCTGCGGTGTAGTGCAGTTCCAATTGTGTAAAAAGGCATGTGGTACCAATGTGGAAACTGAACATCATTTATCGTAGTTTATAGTCACCAACTTGTATTGGTTTATTGAAGCGCCATGGAAATCCCACCTGGTTTTGACATGATAAGGTATATTATATTGTCATATTCAGGGGATGGGCAAAATTATGCTACCGAGTAGCTTCATTACCGGAAACTGAGAATTAGGTTTCGTCTAGATTCGGCCGACTAGAACACTACCTACTCTAAGAAACTTTGGAAGATCGATTAGTTGAGACCAAAGTGGAGGATTTTAGGTCTTCAGTCAAAAGGAAATCGGCATAAGACAGGTGAACGCTTGGGTGGTGTATATCTATACGTTAGTGCATTGCTTATATCAGGAAAGGGGCTTATAATCCGGGGAGTACACCAGCCGTTTCATGCAGCCAAATTGACGTAGATTCCTCTGACTGCTGCTTCGTATTTGTTGGAAAATCAGGAGAGGGATACCTCAAGATACTGAATTTGGTGCTTCATTGATATACCTGATGAACAATAAGGAAAGTGAGAACCACCCTATGTAGAACCATTGGTAACAGGTTTAGCGGTAGAGCTAATACAGTCACTGAATACAACATGGTATATTTAGGCTAGTTAAGGCTGACCATTGGCCCCAAAATATCCTAAATCAGACATAAGATAACAACACTGGGCCCCATAAAGCCTTAAACATATCATGGAAGAGAGTGCAAGGGCCATATCCGGGTCCGCTACATCAATTAAAATGTTAAAAAGGTTAAAATGTCTGGTTGAGTATCTCCGAGATTGCAGATAGCCATGCCTTCTGTGGATGGTGCTTGGGTTTTGAGGATCTTCGGTCAAAATTTCCCACACCGTTGAGACGGAAGACCTGCAGTTAATGGGGCAATGGATGGACAATTTGTGCAAGGGGGATCACTACAGACCGCTTTAAATGTAGAGGAATGCGCTACATCCAGAAAATGTCAATAGGTTGCTCAGTAGTAAGGGCGGGTCCGGGCCACTAATAGCCCCAGCCTCTCCTGGGGGATGCGGTTAGTGTCCAAGGTTTTAAACTTGTCTTTTTACGTGCAATGATCTAAACGTCGAATGTGAATAATATATTGTTAACAACGCAGCAGTTTCAACTACCGTGGGTGGTATTTCTCAAGGCAAGTTTTAAAATCCCCAAAACTCTCGCTGTTAGACCTCCGAATAGCTTAGATCTCTAAAAGCCGCCTTGGTTGCTTTGCGTAAGTTCCTGCGGTAATGCATTTACGACTGTGTAGTAAGGTGTTTGATTGTAAAACTTGCCTTGATGAAGACTACCCACGGTAGTTGAATCGTTTGCACATTACATCTAACAACAACACTGTGTTGTTAACACTATATCATTCACAACTAAAACTAATAGATGGCGCGTCGATTTTTCCATACACTCCTTATGTCATTTTGTCCCGATGTGCAGTAGATGTCTTGGAGTTATTATTAACCTTTGGTTGGGTTGGGTCTTTCATTGCAGATGAGGTCATATAATTTGCAAAAATAATGGTAAAATGCTGCAGCTATGATCCTTGCGGTTATTTCATGCTTATCATCTGGTATGGTTAGGTAGTGCATGAGAGGCTTGCTCCCAAGGAATCTCACAGCTATAAAATCTTTTCTTGAGAAATAATCCACTTAGGCGGGAGGCAGTGTCGTGTACGGGATGCATAAGATTGAGCTTGAAATGTCGTTTGTCAGCGAAAGTTGCCTCTGAAATTCAATACTTCTGGCGTCGCATGAGGAAAGATGTGAGGTCTTTTTTGTGATATTCCGTTCCTTAGATGTCAGATTCAAGAAAACTCTGGACAGTTTGGAATAAAGTGCTCCTGCTGCCCTCTTAGGGTCTTTCTCTAGGAGGAATTTTCTCCAATCGGCTTGGCGCACAGCCAAACCAAACAAGGTGCGTCACTGGTGTAAGCAGTGCAATTAGGGTGAATGAAGAAGCTTTGTGCTACCATGAACCATTTGTTCGCAACATTTGTCAAGGTTTTGCCATCTGTTTGTGAATTGAAGTTCAATGCACTTCTATTCTTGGTGTTTGGCTTCATGTGGTATTACGAAACAGAAGGAAATCAAATAGCGCTTCTTTTGATAGTGCCACAATCAGGGGCACCCCACGCCATGGAAACCGAAGGCTCCGGCAATAGTCGTTAACCTTCTAAGGGAGGGGAAAAGTGGCCAAACGCATCTGCAAGGAGAGAGCCTTATTGCAACCCGAGACGTAGGACGATAGGTTCAGGCCATACGAATAACGCAAAGTGATACCCTGATAGCTAGCCATATCGATTCTTGGATTAGTTCAAACGTGGGGCGCATCAGGCAGGAAACTGGTAGACGGTCCCCCTGTGTTGGTCATTTCTAATACATCGAAAAGTTTTATTTCCCGAAAAAGTAGAATAAGCTGTTAGACGCATCCCCGTTAGGTCAAGCCTTGGTGATTGAAATATAATCCATGTTTTTGAGCGCAGAAAAGCCTTTTAATTTACGCTTTTTGTTTCAGTTAAAGCGGCAGTTGGTCAACGCAGAGGGGAGACAAATTTTTTCACCTTGACATTGCAAGGAGAAGAAATTGGTGCATGATGTATGAACAATTGGAATAGGTATGCAGGCAACGGAAAATTATGGTCTATAATTTTAAATTTTTGCTGTTATTTAGTACCGAAAATTGTGGGGTTATAGCTGCATTGGAAAGGAGGATCCTTGGCCATTGGCGTGTGACAGTTTTGGGTTTGGTGATGATACATTACTGATTAAGTTGTGCGTTCCAAGAAGTGATCCGTTTTGGCAGCCTCGAAGAGGACCATGCAAAGGACACTGGCTGGGTTCAAATTAACCCAGGAATGTAAATTGCGGCTGTGTGGGAGGTTCTGTTATCACGGCCTGGAAGCTGATTAGCAGCGCAACCTGCAAAAGGACACTGCCGGTGATGAAAACTGTTTTACATAAGGGTTTTCCGAATGGCGGAGATATTGGTGGGTGGTGTATCATTCAAGAAGGTGATGACAAGTTGTGAAGATGGGTACAATTTTAGTGGATCATTGGTGGCTTGAAATAACAGAGACGGTTCAGTGGTGAAAATGGATGGTGCCTCTTTGGTCCTTGGGTTAAAATGACCAGTAACTTCCAGTTCCCTGCTCTGAGTCTGAAGAGAATGTCCCTCCTCAACTAGACTGAAAATTAACCCTACTTCTTTGAAGCAACCATGATTTGAGTAAGCCTTTATTTAGTGACAATCCTCAAGAGCCTGCTAGTGAATTATATTCTAATTATAGTGAATTAATACTGTAACTACATTGTATTATCAACCCAGCTCAAAAGCGCCTGTTTGTCTGAAACTAGAATGCAACTATTTCAAAATACGACATTCATTTTTCACATCAAGTGACTCTTCTTCCCTATTCAGGGTTCACCACATATCAGTGACTATAAAAATAAACGGGACCTAGCTGGGAAATCAACTGGCCAAGGGGCTTAACTACCAACGGAAGACTTAAAAGCTTTCAATGTTGTTTAATTTGGGAACACCAGATAACAAGCCCTAAACAGCTGATGTCCGACAACAAGAAGTTACTCACCGTCTCTGATGAAGCAGATTTTAGTCCACTCCTTGCCCTCGTTGGGCCCTCAGGATCAAAAATTCATCCCCTGATGTCCACCCCCCAGTAGTCTCTTCTACCGTGTTGATCACACACATGTCCCAGCTAGTGCGCAAGTTTAAATAATCTGTCTCTGCCGGATCAGGTGTGACAATTCTTAAGACGATGTTAAATAGTGTTCCCAACCCTGACGCTTTTTTGCGTAATCCTTTTTACAGTCTCCATTATATCTTTTCCCCAACACAACAGTGGAAAATGTCGGCGGTTATGCCACATCGGAAAAACGGGCCTACACGAAAGCCCGTTAGCTACTGGTCCATAAACCGTGCCGGAATTGTATCTAGGATTATGAAAAAGATCAGCCATTTACTAAATTCGAAATTTCTCGTCCTCAGGCAGGGCGGTTTTTAATCTCTCGCTCAGGTTTGGGTCATCAGTATGACTTCCTTAAACTGATCACGGCCAATTTGTACAAGGAAATGGACTGAATCACACTAATCCCCCAAATGGCGAAGGCGTTTGACCGTTTTACTTAGTTCCTTTTCTTAGCCAAAGCAAGCACCCTCGGCACCGATAATCCTCTCTTCACTTGGCTCACCACATGTCTAAAGCGCGGTTTGCAAGTAGTGCTCATCAACAGACGTGCATCTCAGCCTGGATGTATCAGTAGCTAAGTCATTTATGATAATGTTCTAGAATCGCTTTTAGTTCTTATGTGCATAAACGATGTCCTAAGCATCAAGATTCATGTCACAGCTTCCCTGTATGTAAATGATATCAGAATCGTTTACACACGTAAACCTAATTCACTTAATCCCACTGATGTTATTATCCCTTTCGAATTACTTTCTGTTGGCCGCTGGTGTTCCAAATGGGCCAATGTATTTTGGCTGAATAGTTTAAAGCAATTAGCAGCAGATGTGAGGTCAGTTATGGATGCTTGTCTGCTGACAGTACATCAACTGTTGTCAGACCTCTAGTATATTGTGTTGGCCTAATTAATTCCTCTAAAACGTAAGCTTCCAATCAGGCCACCTTCCAAGAGGTATTAGGGCTTGTGTAGAGAAAGTCTACAAAACAGTTCCTAAAATGATTCCCTCCAACTAATTACAAAAACCGCTGAAACTTTAAGACATAGAACCATTGTTTTTCCGTTTTAAGATAAGCCAGGTACGTCTTTATAGTTTTCTCTGCGGTTTATCACTCACTCGCCTAAGACAATTGTATCTGGGCGCAGTATCCTCCATGCATCTTGGGCATTTAAACTTGCCCACTCCCGTTTCAAAATCTGTTGAGCGTCCCCGCTTTTTCACCCCACATAATCTTAGCTTCGGAATAACCTGCTATTTTTATCGGTGAATCGACTTCAAATGCACAGCTTAGCTGACCTATAAATAAATGTTTACTATTGCCTACAGTTACAAGCTTACTTAGCACACACCCGTCTAAGAATAAGGTGGGGGTGGCTACAGTTTGTAAAGGGAAAGTTTTACTTCCTCCGGTGCAGATTCGTCTTGGCATTGAATATTCTTACAGAATTTCAAGCCCTTTTTTCTCCAGACTCATGCACAACTTCAAAAATGGCACAGCCTTTCTATAAATTCCCGCAAGAACACACAGCTAGCGCCTCTCCCCGTACTCCTCAATTTATATTCCACGTTCTGCGGTCTAAATACTGTATCACAAACCGCAATATTCCTGGCGCGCACCATGGGGCATACCAGTGAAGAAGATTGGGGCATGCCCGCAAACTCAGGATATATTTGTATTCCTCAGGACATGGAGGTAGATTCAGAATAGCAAATAAGAAACCACCCTAGCGTGGATGGCCTTCCCAGATCTGATATTTTTGGCGATGGTCACCATCGGTAGACCACCACGATTTGGAGGTTGAACTCCCCGCATCCACGGCAAAATTAATGGTTTTCCAGGATGATTGTCCAGTTTGCAGTCAGTCAGTCAGTCCACTCGCCCACACCCTCAAAAACACTCAGCCCATTCCTGCAAAATGCTTTGCATGTTCTATGATCAACTAATTTTTAAGACTTACGTCGACTGGCATTATGTGGCTAATCCCGAACCCCGGAAAAACAACCGAAATAATCTTAAATGCAAAACGTCGCAAAACAGTGCATCACCGCTAATATGTAATGCTCTACTCCTTTCCCAGAAGCCACAGGATTCTACACATCACCACTGCTTACCGTATATTTTGATGAGAAATTGCTCCATCCATTTTACCCTTTCATGGTTACTACACTTTCATCTCAATTGCACACGGAGCATGGGAAGCTTGTGGGCACCATCCACTTAAAGCAATTACAATAAAGAAGAAACAAGCCCGCCGAATAACACTACAATCTGAAATTTCTGAAAGGTCACATTTCCAAAGACTTCTTGCGGTCTACTACAACAACCATGTTTATTGAAATATTATCTAACTATAACGTTTTCACTCTCTAATGGTGATCCTTTGAGCACTTTAATTCAACTGGCAAAAAAGCGTAATCGACAATTTGATAGCGACGAGCTATCCACCTTGAAATGTTAGTTTTGTGCAGCCAAATGAGACTGGCGAGAGAAATGAATGTGATGGTAATACCCATTTTTCAGAAATCCTAAAAATGTAAATATCGACCTGCTTGTTGTTTAAACTGGCGTTCTGCAGGCATGAATAGGTGCTATAACAGAAACTACGTCAGTCGCGCTTTCAAGGCTGCCATGGCTGTTTATGCGAACGCGACTTCTGTCTTTATAGTTGATTCAGATACTTTCTCGCCTTTTGTCCGTTCACATAATTCCAGTTTTTCCAATTTTGAATGCGATTTCGGGGTTTTCGGCGTATAAATCTGACGTCATTTTATAAATATCACAGTGTTACCTCACAGAGTTGCTTCTGAGAGCATCCACAGTTCTTTCATTCATCTTATTCCTATTACCGTATCAAGTATTGCTGCGTCCACAAATGCCGCAGACACCTACGTGGTGGTAGGTACGCCTGTTTCCTTTTCGAGAAATATTTATTTGCAGACTTCCAAATATAAATTGCCCAGCATTTGCCACGTTGCGTGCAGCCGGTAGGCAATACAACTTGATCGGATGATGTCTGCAACACGGTAATTCCTTCCACCGACCTCACGACCGTTATTACGTGCGCAACCATAAGCTAACCGCAGAGCGAGATTTGCACCTAAAGGGCGTCATGATTCGCAATATAAATAGACCTAGTCGTAAGTTTAAGTTGAGGGCTGACCGGAACGACATCGTCCGCGTGAAAGACTTATTGCGTGGACAGGGTACTCTTAGGGTGCTAAAAGGGGAAGATGTAGCTAAGTTCGCGTTTTTCGTGCCGGATAGTATTCGGCCTTTGGTAGGTGTTCACGGTGATGTTTTGTTAGCGGATGTTGCGCACCAGCTTAACTGAAGTGGGTATATACTTTGGCATGCAGTGATAGTGAATGATAGCGGCTTAGGTTGTTCTGTATTTTATGCACCGCCTCCCAACGAAAGCGGAGCAAGCTACCTTCGGGCGACTAGTGTCATGAAGGACATGTTACCTTCAACTTGTAACGTGCAAACAATTTTTGTTGACCGCAGCTTGGCGCAATGAAACGCCTATCAAGATGCTTTCCCTGACGCCAGGGTATCATTTCGTTGCTTTCATATCCTTATGGACATGCGTCGCCGCTGCGGTAGCCTGCAGGTAAGTGTAGAAGTGGACGGGAAGCGCCTCCATCAGTAGATGCGTAATTTAGTTTCTGCGTGGATGAAAGAAGACCCCGATAAGTTCAAGGCGATAATAGGTGGGTGAACGGAGCATTTCATTCACCTTTACCATTTCTTTTCCAGATGGACCAGAAGAGCCCACGACAGCGTAGGGGGGGAAGATGACCCGGAGACCCATGGAAGACGACGGGGATGCAAGGAACGAGGACCGCTGGAGGGACGGGACTGATGTTTATGCCACCACGGCCCCTTTGGGGCAACCATCATCTGATCACCGGCACGCATTTCCAAGCTCCGTTAATCCAGTGGTTGCTTTATTGTTGGAATTAGGTTATTGGTAAGTGAGTCTTCTTTCATGTGCACAGGAGAGGTAGGAGTTTTGGAGTTTCTTCGTTTATCAGCATTCCGTGAAACTAGTCAATGTTAGAAAAGAACGCCTATATAGACACACGCTTTGGTAGGTCTACAGGTGTTTACAGGTGTCGTCAGCCATATATACGAAACTACAGACAGATGGGGATGGAGAGGAACCTGTTGCTACCAAAGGGGGCGCAAACTTTTCCGTCCTTTGGTTAGCGTATGTTTAATTCGATTAAGAGACACATTATAATATATATTTATATATCGCACGATTAAGGGCCTGACAGGTATCTGTATATGTTTTTGGATTATATGGAGGACAAGTAAACATATATATAAGCTATTATGTAGAAAACCATTGCGTATATACATATATATTTTTATATCCATATATAGTTCTATTATGGAGCAAACATAAATACGCGTATGTACACTCCTCCTATGGGGAAAACAAATGTATATGCATATTATATCCATTCTGGAGTAAACAAATTTATACATATATTTTCAATAGGGGGCAAACTAGCAAACATATAGACATACATAATACGATTACATACCAAACAATTATGCATTTACGATTCCTTTATGGAGCAAACTGAAATATTTATTTATAGCGCGATAAAGAGGCATAAAAATATATATGTATGTCGACTACCTGGCAAATATATCCGTACATAATGCAGTTATGCAAAAACATGTATAGATGCATATATAACTCTATTATGTAGGAAACATGCATACATATTTAATACTATTACGAAGCCAACAGATATATCTTTGCAAATATATTACGACTAAGAGGCAAACAGATATATTTATATGCAAATTTCTCCATTATAGGGCAAAGAGAAAATTAGGAAACACGAAAAGGACATCTTCACTATAACGGTTACTACATTTCACGGGCTTGCATCCAAAATAAAGATTTTAATTTTTTTGAAACAAGCTACATTCATATCTTCCTCTAGCACTGCCCTTTCTTATTCTTCACTTTTTTACAACTTTGCAAAACCGTAACCAGCAGGCATTTAACAGCGAACATAGCCGGTTGTCGCGCGGGAGACAAGTGGGGTCTAACGATTTCAACGCCCGCAAAACATGGCCGTTTGGGGGAAGTAAACGAGCCGACATGCCCGAAAATGTTTGTTTTTAACTTACCCGCAAATAATGCCATTGTCTTTAATAAACCCAACCATACCTCACCGTCACCGGTGCTGTCAGCCATAAACAATGCTTGTAGTATCACCCACAACTTTCGTCTCTGTTTTAGGCCCCGGAAGAGACCCCCTAAAGTAACTGTCCAAATCTCTATCAAATTCGTGGCGAATTATCTGCTAAGGAGATTATAAAAAGCAAGGCAGCCATTGGCAACTACAGGCCTTATAAAACTATCAAGATCTTCGCTGATATAGCCCTCATCCAAAGAGATATACTGCGCCACAGACGTTTAACACAACTTCTCAAGTTGGTAAGAATTCGTTTGTATCGTGCACTCCCCCTCTGAACAACAAGCTGCCAGTACTGGGTCTTCCGGAAGGGCCAAATACAGAGCCTACTGCAATGGATTCAAATAACCTACCTTATCCCTGCGATAGAATCCATCACTCCACGTCTCCCTCTATCCCGTGCCCAGTGAACACTACCGGGACGAACTTGCTAGCGGTGGTTGCACAACACTCATCAAAAACTACATTCCTAAACAATTCTCACAATCAGTATCTTTCTTACTTAAGCCGCTCAGCTTCCTGTGCAAGCTCTTTACCCGACAAATCTGTTACTAGTCAGTCCGAGAACAAATCCGCTAATAGTGGGGACAACCCACCTTCAAGTTTACCCGCAGCAAAAGCAGTAAACCCAGGACTTCAGCCTCGTTGATCGCAACCAATGCCGGTAAATCTAGATGAAATTCACTCAGCCTCGCCTGTCCAACCACCCTGCAGACGAGCTCATCTAGATCTACCAAATTTGGTACCCCAAGCTACAAGTGCTGACGGTATAACTACGAATTTGACAGCCGTCCCACTGAGGCCTTTCCATGCCAATTACCTCAGCCGTCTGGCACATACTCCATCAAAGATGCGCTTTCATGCACTTCCCTGTCCTCCTGTCAATCGAAAGAACGGCAACCAGCCCAAATCAGTTGAATCCCGCAGGAAGCACATGCCATCCATATATCCAGTCAATCACACAACCCCGCAAATCAGTAGCCACTTTGCTAAGCTTGTAAGACAAAATCTTGTGCACGTAGACCGCTTGTCACACTCGGTGCACTGAACTCAAGTAATCCACCCTGGCATGAGCTTCGCCGAGTCGGAAGGCTCAAAAACCCACGGCAAACAACGAACAGCCATTTAGAGTCACGAATTGATAAGCCCATTGTAGCCATGTCCCTAATCTCTTTCGGAAAGACGGCTGATAACTGCCAATACGATACCAATAACCTTCCACATTTAGAGTCTGCCGCTCATCCCCCAATTTGACCCACTTATTGGTTAACATTATTCAGATGCATTCCCGCCACTCCAACAACACTGTTCTACTCCTATACCCAAAATATCGCCCCCCAACTACCATTATCCTCATAACTTTGCAGGTTTTAGCTTTTTTACCCAAGTAAGCTCTAAATTACTCTATTTTGCCCTTTGATCTACGACTTATCATGAGACTTCTTCCCCAAACCACTCTTATCTAGAGGAAAATCTCGGTTGCCGCATTTGCCAAATACCGCTTTCCCCAATTTGCAATTTCCAAAAGCAACATCCAATCCAACAAACATGCACGTACCTGATACCCGGCTTCTTCTCCGGCATCCTCCAAGGCCCCAACATCACCGACCTTGACTGCCAGTTCCGTCTTGGGAATTTCAGTGGTGGACCACATAACACTGTCCCAATCGTACTGATACCATATCTCGTATACCGAAGTCATCTGAAACGCCGTTCTTTGACTTCCAATCTTTTATCGCCTTGCGCTTCAGTCCACAAGTCCCTTAACATAGACAGTCTCTCGTCGGCCATTATAATCAAATCAATTAGATTTACTTCATGACCACAGCTTTTCACTATCCGGGCCCCTGATATACCAGTTAATCACTTGGCCCCCGCAGAACCTACCTATCGGATATCACATGGACTTAAATGTTCCGGTGAACTTTCTCCACTCCGCCCGAACTCTCAATCTCCAACTCACGAAATAAGGGGGCTAAGACTCCGGGCAGCCAAAACCTCTTACGATATTATCTTGGTAACAGGGACTTGGTCAGCCGACCACTTTTCGGGTTACAGTTCCTGCCAAACCATTAGATCATACCGTGGAGGAGGTGGTTGTCTGGCCTATGTAAAGCAGTCACTTTCAGTTTCCAGTCTCCAACATTCACTGGTCGATGCTATCTCTGATACCCTTTGGATTCACATGCAACTACCCAAATACTCCGTCCAAATATGATGTATACGCCTAACGCCAAACCCAAATAATTCAGGTATCTTACGAGGCACCCAGCTTTCTTTTAAAATTCTGGTTTCTCTCCAGCCGTAAGATAATTGTGTGAGACTTGAATGCCCCTAATATTTGTTGGCCCTCTTTATCCGCCACACCAACCCTGCTCCACTTTTTTCTTGAAACAGTCTAAAGGATGAACTTAGCATATGACCACGTCCACAAGGTTTCACAGACCTAGATTTGACGTAAAGCACTTTTAATGTTAAGGTTTCAGTGATAAAACTCTTCCCTGGGAGTGACCATAAGATAGTCAAGTGTAGCTTTCCACTCTGTGAAAATCATTCCTCACCCATGTGTAACGGCCATACCGTCTCCTCCTATATGTCAAATAGTTGGAACAAAATCCCTAAGGCTCTGCGAACCTTTGGTTGGTCCGCTTTCTTTTTATCGCCTGACCCGCAGAATGCGGCAGACGACCTTCACGCGAAACTTCTTTTTTCCACTAATCGTCTATCCACTTCTATCACTCAGCAAAACCCAGGAAACCCAGTAAGATTTGTCAGCTGCAGATAAAACCTCTGGGAGCTCAGAAAATCTTCAATAAAGCAACATAATTTTCCTTCTGAAATCAAGCTAACTGCTTGCAACAAGAAATTCTTACTGGGTCTGAGCTAATGCTGAGGAAGCAGCAAATATGGGCTTTTGGATCGCTTTACCTAGTACGGAAGAATGCTCAAACTTTAAAAGCTAGTTTGCAGCCCAAATTCTCATTCCGGACCACGTTATATTAAACACCTCAAGCATAGGACAGCTGTGTAAATTGCAGAATCACTTAGAACATATTTTCCTTCTACTACCATTACTGAAAAGCTGGTACATTCTGAAATACGACCCATGCTGACTTCGGCTAGACTATCCACCACTTTATTCAACGTGGCTGGTATCGCGACAATGATGATGTGTGCCAAAACATCCCACAGACCGGAGCCTGATGACATCCTCCCAGTCCTGTTTCTCACCACTGTTTCCGACCTTTGTCTCCTCCCTCTACACCTTTTCTCATGTCTTGCGGCACTTTTCTGCCACAATGGAAGGCCTCCATTATTGTTGCACACCACAAAACTGTTCTACGCATGACCCTGAGAACTTTTGTCTTATCAAACACACTCCAGTTATATCCAGGCTCATGGAAGAAGTTGCTGAAGAACAGTCGGTTAACTGCTCTGCTACCCACAATCTTATCAACCCTTCCCAACGCGGATTCCTGAGAGGCCGATCGTGCCTCACCTGTCACGTTGAATTCTTGAATCTAGTTACCCAGAGTTCTGAATCACAGTAGTCGAAGCTCATAATCTTTTTAGACATGCCAAAGGCTTTTGACCGGGTTTCCCACTTAGGACTCATGGAAAAAATTAGGATGTGCGTAATAAGAAATCCACTCTTATCTGGGTTATCATCCTACCTTTGTGATTGCTTTTAAGTTGTCAATATTTGCGGTTGATTTTCCTAGCCGTGTGCTATTATCAGTGGGGTTATTCAGAGTAGCGTCCTTGGTCTCCTTCTATTCCTGTTACATATTAATAATTTATTTAAAGTTATTCGTCATGGTTCACCATTCTTGTTTGCCAATGACATACAATAGTCTATCCCTTTGAAGCTGGCTCATTTAACTTCACTCCTGCACTTATCAATGACGACCTAAAATCTCTTGATAACTGGTGTTCCAAGTAGCTTATGAAATTTTCTGCTGAAAGGTGTTCTCTAATGACGTATAAACGCCATACTCTCCCTAGCTACCTCGCCATAAATGTCACGCACATTTGTGTAACACATACGGCCAAGGACTTTGGGCTCCAAAGCTCCTGCTCTTTCAGCTTCCATGAGCAACACTCCACAAACAAACAGCCGTAGCTAAAACAACAGCTACGACGACCTTAAGGGCAATCCGCACTCAGGATTGCAGGACTATCAACCTAAAGTCCCAAGCTAGGCCCCACTTGGAATATTGCTCGCTTAACTTTGCGCATGTGCGTAAAGTTGATCGAACCGCAGCCGAGATTGTGCAGCAAGCGTTCACCAGAAACCTGCTTGGTTCATCGTGTAGCCAAAGCTACAGGGCCAGATGCAAGCTGCTTGGACTTGAACTGCAATTGCTTCCTCGAGTCAAATTAAATTCTGCACCGCTCTTTGTTCTTTGCCATAATAATTTGTGTTCTGCTACAAGCGCCATACACGATGTTGGAACTCCCAGCATCCACTTCGTAGCAGAAACTTATCCTTAAAAATACCCTTGATTCGGCTATCGATCAGGGAAAATCCTTCACAGTTGCTTGGTCTAAACTGTTGAAAAAGTTCAATAGTTCCCTGCCATCGTGTCCAAATTTAGCCCAGTCTAAAGCCCAGCTGGCGAATTCACTAGATGTCCCACTCTTAATTAACCTGACACAGGCTAACATTGGACTCAACGAGGCCCACGAACATGGGTTAGAATTCCAGTTTGTGACCGAGTTTTCGCCCTACTCATCAACTGGGACTCTCAGAACTCAGCTTTATCTCCTGCTATTCCACTTTCTCGCACGCCCACGCTAACGTTATCTGACCTCCGCTCCTCGTGGCGGATGTACCCTCGTTATCACTGGCATGAGTGACTAACCGTTGAGTCGCTCCTAATGTTGGTTGACCAAAAGTTCAATATAATAATTGATGAATCAGTGCTCCCATCAAGTTCCGTGATTTTAAAGATCTTCAGACCGTGTGCTCCACCCATCACTTGTAATCCTATTCTCTTCACTCATTTTGCGACTTTGAATGGGTCGTTCTTATTAACCTCGAACCCAAAACTATCCTAAAACCGCTTCGACAGCTCGAACCTAGTTACCAAATTTTGTGATCCTAGTTGTAAAGTTTTAATTTTTGGAAGCATACTTGTGCTATGCGCATTATATTGCATGACATGATTTTAAAAACAAATCCAATTATACATCGTTAATCCCACTACTGAAATCTTCGTTTGCATCACAATTGTGCATTTTGATTGGGCCCTACACATCTTGGAAAGTAGCGCATCGAACTGTCCAATTATGCCTCACCAACCACCCATCTAGTTTTCGAATTGCCTCTATCGTCCCAACACACACTTGGCACATATGCTGACGTCTAGAACAACTGCTGTCGTTTTCTTTCCATGATTAATCACTCACGATTATTGTAGCTGCTACTTGACACAAGTTGCTATCATCCTGTTCAAACACAAATTACTGATCCCAACATTTGCATGTTTCTCCCTTCCCACTTGTTTATGAAGTCCCATGACAACTCCTGTCCTAGCATCTGGCCCACGCTGCCGTCCGCGACCCATTTCAATGGTGCCCTTTCCTGGCAATCCAGTAGCAGCACCGGTGATAGCTCACACGTGGTAAGTTATAACTGATCATCGTCGCATCCTCAGTTGGCCCATGGGTCAGACGTGCACCGCAAACAGAACAAATTTCGACTTTTAATTCCTGACGCTTGTGCTAGCTATTCAACAAGGCTAATAATGATAATAATAATAATGTATATTTCTCGATTTGCGAGAGGCAAGCGCAAGGCAAGATCAGGAAATGCGAATAAGGGAAATCAATAGGATAAGGGGATGAATGCAACCTTGAGTTATTGGAGAAGCACACTGGAAAGTGGGATGGGATGCTGCAAACCAATAGAAACAGTAAAAGTATGCCAGTGAGAAGCGAAAACTAGAAAACTAATTTTTCAAGATCAAACAGTTTCCTGGGACTGTTTGCGAGCAGCGGACTACGAGTCGATTCTTGTTTTAGTGCACATGACCGGAGTCCCCAAACGTCAATTGCAATCTGTATCTGCGTGAATGTCAGAAGATGACTGAGAGGCTACACAGTCTAGGACTGATTGAGCCATGCACCTTATAGAGAGTATGCGGACGGAAAGTTTGTACCACGCATCCCGTCACCCAAAGACTCACCTTCTGCGCATTTCAAGACGGTCGTATGGATCCTGTGATCCTTGCGAGAGACTGACTGTTACTGCTGTTTCCATTCCTGTTTACTCACCACAAAATCAGCCATAACAAATTCTAGACTGCCCTCTCTTTCCTGCTCTGGCTCTTCTTCAGGCTCGCCAATCACTCCAGTACTTATGCGCCTACTAACAGAAAGTGCAGACACAGCGTCGCCAAACAATCCACCCCAACCTATGTGCCGGTTATCTCTCCCTGCTGGAAAGCTGTTATCCAGATCTGGCGCTCCAGTAACGGTCCGGTTAACCCAAAGAAGACCGCTCTGGATGCCTCCTCTCAGATGAACTATTACAACTGTCCAAGTCACCGTTATTAATACTACTGGAATGTCGTACAACCGCAAGATTCCAGACCCCTACTGCTGCAAAAAACCAAAACCTTCGAAATCAAAATGGGCAATAAGTAGTTCATTCATGGCAAGCGTAAAGACTGATTGTGCTCCTTACACAAACCCCTTTCCTTCCCGCCACACATCTCAGTCCGTTTCGCTCCCACCCGCATTAGTTCCATGACCATTCTTACGAGTTTCATTTTCTCTCCGTCTACACTTCTTCATGCAATTTCATCCCTTGCATAATTTGGTGCGGCGTTGAACGTTTCCCTCGCTTCATCATCAGAATTATATTGACTCTTTAATGCTGTTATTTTCTACTCATTTATCCACCTCATTTGACATCCGGTCTGGTCTATACTCATCTTCATACCGTTTTCACATCCATTTTGACCCACATATTCTCAGTTTCACTTCTCGGCTCATCATATAACCCTCTCAATTTTTGAGGAACTTGGCCATATGGCGACACCCGTCAGCTCGTTCCAGCTAAATTTTTCGCCTGCAATAAGCACCTTTGATGAATTCAAACACGTGGTGACTCTCAATGCACGTTGGATAAGTAATCCTAGAAAGTCTTGAAGATATATCTGGATTTGATTTAAGTCTGGAAAGCTCGTGCCTAACCTATCACTATGGGTTCCGATCATGGGAGCACACTACTACAAATCTCATGTCTGGTTTTCGTTTACTCCGTTTCCACCGCATCATCCTTGTAAAAAGTTGATCTTGCTCTACGTACGCCTCTCGGAATTCGAGAAATATATGATATTTATTTATTTATTTCACAAGGAGCTCGGTACGCTGCGTAATCCTACCACATGCACCCCCACAATGCCCGCGGTTGGCAGAATACCAGCTATCATCAGTAAGTCCTGGATGCACTCGCGGTTCAGCCTCCTTGCTTTTCGCTAGCAGATAAAGGATTCCTTCCGGTCGAGGATCCAAACATCTGCTGTCCCTGGGCCTACTTGTTAATTCCATTCAGAGTTGCCGTTCCTGGACGTGCCCTGAACTTTCAGTTACCATCAGGTGAACGGACTCCGTAGTCACCCGGTCCAACTTGGGAAGTTATGTCTTGCTCGGGTGCCATCTTTTCCAACGTTTTTTCTGCACCAAATTCATCTCATTTCCGTATCTCACTTGGGCCGGTACTGATGTAATTAGGAAACTTTCTTAGGCCAATTTAGTACTAGCTTAAGAATGCCCACCAGGCGATCTAATTACGTCCGTTTGTGACCTTCGTTAAATCTAGACGGCTGACTTCAATATGGGCTCCTGCTGTTGGGTCACACTACATACTTGTCCCTTATGGTACTACCATACTTCCTGTTTGCCGCGTCCGCACACCCGTTCCGCCTGTACACGCTGGCGGTGGGACTGGTTTACTTCACTGCTAATCCTGAAGCACTCCCAGTGCGCCCATATTCTAGATAATTTACACCCAATTTTTTGAACAACAATTTGACAATTCTCTGTTCTAGACATGGATGCAACACATGGGGCATTTTTCAAATAATGCAATACTGGTTGAAATCAAAATAGGAAAAGGCCGATGGAATCATTATGTATGGTACTGGAATCGCGTCAGACAGTGACAGATAAAAACTAGGCAAAACACGGGAGTGTTTCAAATAGAAAACGTTTGATTTCTCCCGGGAATGGACGCTTGGATCATAAACGCGTCTTAGGTGTTTCCGTCTTGTGCGTGCATAAATGGAACAATGCAAACTACCCTGTTTTTGAAGTAAGTAAATTTGGGCATGCACAGTTCTACAGAAATTCAAACCTTGGGATAACTCCTTAAGTGATGCACTGAATAACTTTGACCGTTTTCTTTCCAGAGGCACGAAACAGAAACTTAAGATGTTTGTGGTTTGGTGGCCTTAAGTACTGGGTGAATGAGACTGATGTGGGAATTCCTGAAACTAAAAGGTTGATTGTTTAATGTCGGCAAAGGCCGCCCAGTTATCCACCTCTTATGACCTACGATCTTGTTTTTGCTCATCTTTCACTATTGTGACATTCATACTGTTCCTCATGTTCCTGGTTTAACTTCAATATTCATACTATAACCCTCTTGAGTTTTGTGGAGCCCGGCCCAATAAAGATACTGGTCAAGGATGCACATATGCTGGAATTTCATTATTGCTTTTTGTTTGCCGTGCGTCCTCCACGCGATACTGCAAACATATGGCCCTGCACCGTGCACGCCTCTTGCTAAATGTGTATAATATTTTACATATTTCCAGAATTCGCTGATGGTCTACACGTTGCGAATGTATGTTTTACT
>LUCM01010438.1:46507-76390 GCA_008360955.1 Fasciolopsis buskii
TGAGATTCAACAATGAAGATTATTTCAGCAAACGACGTCGCGCATTTGAAGGCAAATACGAGTTCGTGTTTTACAAAGAAAGGGAGAAATGTGGTCTGATTTTGTAGCGGTATTGATCTACAGATGTGTCACAACACAAGGCTCGGTAAACGTGATTGGACTACAACTCAAGATTTGGACTTATTTCTTTTGTTGCAAGTGTGACTGGCGTACCCGCAGCCATTATGCACCCATTGTTACGTTTTTAGGGTATTGCAGGGAAAGCAAGCAAAATGCTGTGAAACACACGGCGTTCATCGACTGACCAATCCATCGGAGTCTGGCTTCTGACGATGGAATGGATTCTGTTCTGTTCATCACGTAAAAGGTGCTAAGATGGTCTTGACACGAATATTGGCCGCCATTGGTTTGCGTACGAGAAAACATTTCCTACGCCCTAACAAGAATTTATTTCAACTCCTTTATTTGTTTTATCGCGCACGAGGTGGTGCATTCCCCACTGTGACGCGCTTTCAAGTTGTTTCTGCTTTCAACTTGCTTGGACTTCTCAGGCAATTCTCCTGTGGATTCTCCTAACATGTATTGGGGTCGACAGAACTACCTTTGTGGTAAAGTTTTACCAAGATCACAGCATAGCTACTGCATTCGAACATTATCAATGAAATAACTGTGCATCCCAATCCTGAAAGTCCCTTATCTCAACTGATCCCAAAATGTATATAAAATCTTGATTGCTTTCTACGTGACGCATCGCAGCTCATATGTAACAGCGAACTGTTTGCCCGTGGATCATGCAACTAGATAAAGTAAAACTCAACGGGCTACTGATGATTAGAAAATCTTTTTATATCAGATTCAATGCCGACCAAGAGTGGTTTGCTGACTGGCTCATTAGTCCATCTCCGGAAATCTGCCGGAATGAGGTCGGCTGGCCATCCTGTCTGATTAATCAGTATGCCCTTTCAATGAATATTTTCTGACAATCGTCAACTGATCGGCTTATTAGATGCAAATGGAAAACTGCCAGTTGTTTTGAATAGGAATTGATCCCCAATGTCCTGTTGCAACAGACAATTTTTCGACTATCAAACGGGTGACTCGAGATGCTAGCTGTCTCATTAATAAATGCGAACTAATAAAGTATGAATCTGCGAGTCAACTGGTACCTTCAAAGATCTTTCATGTGGTTCTTAATTTTTCTTACATTTCTGCCCATATTATTTGGCCATGCTATTTCCAATCTCAAAAACACTGTTGTGTCGGTGACCAGGATGTGACTAACTAATCCCTTAGCCGGACACAATGCAAATGATAGAAAACACGTGCGCCACCTAGTTTTGCACTTGAAACGCACTCCCGCGACAAAATCTCACAATACCATCAAAATCCTGACGTCCAGGCATTTCGCTTTGAGTTCTTCGACCGAACCTATTAAATTTGTTTCTTAAAAGTAGAGAGTTTGCAAGTAACCCACCCAAGCTTTAATTTGCGTTCATACCTAAAATCCTGCTCTTACGATAGCTGTCTGCCACCGTAAATAATCTGCATTTCCATTTCCGCGGAAAGGCGCATCTTCCGACGAACCAAATGCTACGGAAATCACGCCACTTAGTTCATAATACATCAAGTTATAGTCCAATCACGTTTACCGAGCCTTGTGTTGTGACACATCTGTAGATCAATACCGCTACAAAATCAGACCACATTTCTCCCTTTCTTTATAAAACACGAACTCGTATTTGCCTTCAAATGCGCGACGTCGTTTGGTGAAATAATCTTCATTGTTGAATCTCAGAGTAAAACATACATTCGCAACGTGTAGACCATCAGCGAATTCTGGAAATATGTAAAATATTATACACATTTAGCAAGAGGCGTGCACGGTGCAGGGCCATATGTTTGCAGTATCGCGTGGAGGACGCACGGCAAACAAAAAGCAATAATGAAATTCCAGCATATGTGCATCCTTGACCAGTATCTTTATTGGGCCGGGCTCCACAAAACTCAAGAGGGTTATAGTATGAATATTGAAGTTAAACCAGGAACATGAGGAACAGTATGAATGTCACAACAGTGAGAGATGAGCAAAAACAAGACCGTAGGTCATAAGAGGTGGATAACTGGGCGGCCTTTGCCGACATTAAACAATCAACCTTTTAGTTTCAGGAATTCCCACATCAGTCTCATTCACCCAGTACTTAAGGCCACCAAACCACAAACATCTTAAGTTTCTGTTTCGTGCCTCTGGAAAGAAAACGGTCAAAGTTATTCAGTGCATCACTTAAGGAGTTATCCCAAGGTTTGAATTTCTGTAGAACTGTGCATGCCCAAATTTACTTACTTCAAAAACAGGGTAGTTTGCATTGTTCCATTTATGCACGCACAAGACGGAAACACCTAAGACGCGTTTATGATCCAAGCGTCCATTCCCGGGAGAAATCAAACGTTTTCTATTTGAAACACTCCCGTGTTTTGCCTAGTTTTTATCTGTCACTGTCTGACGCGATTCCAGTACCATACATAATGATTCCATCGGCCTTTTCCTATTTTGATTTCAACCAGTATTGCATTATTTGAAAAATGCCCCATGTGTTGCATCCATGTCTAGAACAGAGAATTGTCAAATTGTTGTTCAAAAAATTGGGTGTAAATTATCTAGAATATGGGCGCACTGGGAGTGCTTCAGGATTAGCAGTGAAGTAAACCAGTCCCACCGCCAGCGTGTACAGGCGGAACGGGTGTGCGGACGCGGCAAACAGGAAGTATGGTAGTACCATAAGGGACAAGTATGTAGTGTGACCCAACAGCAGGAGCCCATATTGAAGTCAGCCGTCTAGATTTAACGAAGGTCACAAACGGACGTAATTAGATCGCCTGGTGGGCATTCTTAAGCTAGTACTAAATTGGCCTAAGAAAGTTTCCTAATTACATCAGTACCGGCCCAAGTGAGATACGGAAATGAGATGAATTTGGTGCAGAAAAAACGTTGGAAAAGATGGCACCCGAGCAAGACATAACTTCCCAAGTTGGACCGGGTGACTACGGAGTCCGTTCACCTGATGGTAACTGAAAGTTCAGGGCACGTCCAGGAACGGCAACTCTGAATGGAATTAACAAGTAGGCCCAGGGACAGCAGATGTTTGGATCCTCGACCGGAAGGAATCCTTTATCTGCTAGCGAAAAGCAAGGAGGCTGAACCGCGAGTGCATCCAGGACTTACTGATGATAGCTGGTATTCTGCCAACCGCGGGCATTGTGGGGGTGCATGTGGTAGGATTACGCAGCGTACCGAGCTCCTTGTGAAATAAATAAATAAATATCATATATTTCTCGAATTCCGAGAGGCGTACGTAGAGCAAGATCAACTTTTTACAAGGATGATGCGGTGGAAACGGAGTAAACGAAAACCAGACATGAGATTTGTAGTAGTGTGCTCCCATGATCGGAACCCATAGTGATAGGTTAGGCACGAGCTTTCCAGACTTAAATCAAATCCAGATATATCTTCAAGACTTTCTAGGATTACTTATCCAACGTGCATTGAGAGTCACCACGTGTTTGAATTCATCAAAGGTGCTTATTGCAGGCGAAAAATTTAGCTGGAACGAGCTGACGGGTGTCGCCATATGGCCAAGTTCCTCAAAAATTGAGAGGGTTATATGATGAGCCGAGAAGTGAAACTGAGAATATGTGGGTCAAAATGGATGTGAAAACGGTATGAAGATGAGTATAGACCAGACCGGATGTCAAATGAGGTGGATAAATGAGTAGAAAATAACAGCATTAAAGAGTCAATATAATTCTGATGATGAAGCGAGGGAAACGTTCAACGCCGCACCAAATTATGCAAGGGATGAAATTGCATGAAGAAGTGTAGACGGAGAGAAAATGAAACTCGTAAGAATGGTCATGGAACTAATGCGGGTGGGAGCGAAACGGACTGAGATGTGTGGCGGGAAGGAAAGGGGTTTGTGTAAGGAGCACAATCAGTCTTTACGCTTGCCATGAATGAACTACTTATTGCCCATTTTGATTTCGAAGGTTTTGGTTTTTTGCAGCAGTAGGGGTCTGGAATCTTGCGGTTGTACGACATTCCAGTAGTATTAATAACGGTGACTTGGACAGTTGTAATAGTTCATCTGAGAGGAGGCATCCAGAGCGGTCTTCTTTGGGTTAACCGGACCGTTACTGGAGCGCCAGATCTGGATAACAGCTTTCCAGCAGGGAGAGATAACCGGCACATAGGTTGGGGTGGATTGTTTGGCGACGCTGTGTCTGCACTTTCTGTTAGTAGGCGCATAAGTACTGGAGTGATTGGCGAGCCTGAAGAAGAGCCAGAGCAGGAAAGAGAGGGCAGTCTAGAATTTGTTATGGCTGATTTTGTGGTGAGTAAACAGGAATGGAAACAGCAGTAACAGTCAGTCTCTCGCAAGGATCACAGGATCCATACGACCGTCTTGAAATGCGCAGAAGGTGAGTCTTTGGGTGACGGGATGCGTGGTACAAACTTTCCGTCCGCATACTCTCTATAAGGTGCATGGCTCAATCAGTCCTAGACTGTGTAGCCTCTCAGTCATCTTCTGACATTCACGCAGATACAGATTGCAATTGACGTTTGGGGACTCCGGTCATGTGCACTAAAACAAGAATCGACTCGTAGTCCGCTGCTCGCAAACAGTCCCAGGAAACTGTTTGATCTTGAAAAATTAGTTTTCTAGTTTTCGCTTCTCACTGGCATACTTTTACTGTTTCTATTGGTTTGCAGCATCCCATCCCACTTTCCAGTGTGCTTCTCCAATAACTCAAGGTTGCATTCATCCCCTTATCCTATTGATTTCCCTTATTCGCATTTCCTGCGAATCATCCTTGTAAAAATTTGATCTTGCCTTGCGCTTGCCTCTCGCAAATCGAGAAATATACATTATTATTATTATCATTATTAGCCTTGTTGAATAGCTAGCACAAGCGTCAGGAATTAAAAGTCGAAATTTGTTCTGTTTGCGGTGCACGTCTGACCCATGGGCCAACTGAGGATGCGACGATGATCAGTTATAACTTACCACGTGTGAGCTATCACCGGTGCTGCTACTGGATTGCCAGGAAAGGGCACCATTGAAATGGGTCGCGGACGGCAGCGTGGGCCAGATGCTAGGACAGGAGTTGTCATGGGACTTCATAAACAAGTGGGAAGGGAGAAACATGCAAATGTTGGGATCAGTAATTTGTGTTTGAACAGGATGATAGCAACTTGTGTCAAGTAGCAGCTACAATAATCGTGAGTGATTAATCATGGAAAGAAAACGACAGCAGTTGTTCTAGACGTCAGCATATGTGCCAAGTGTGTGTTGGGACGATGGAGGCAATTCGAAAACTAGATGGGTGGTTGGTGAGGCATAATTGGACAGTTCGATGCGCTGCTTTCCTATATCGTCCAACGAGGCCGTCAGAATCTTGATTGCCGAACGAGCGCCGTTTAAGTTTTTCCGCCCTTTTTAATTTCAGTTCAAACGTCACCACATGTTTATTCACTGCATGTTGCTCATTATACCCATGCAGCACGAATGTGCGTTCTTCGCTGAGTTCGAACTATACCCGGGAGAACCTCGTTTCCTTAACGTTGGATTGGTTGAGCCCAAACATTTGCTTTCTTTATCTAATTTGCCAGACTTTCCATTGTTCAGTAAGAGCGATCCTGCCGCTTTTCGCTGAAGAATATGACAGAAATAGTCTGCTATCAATTGCTCTTAATAATGGATCGATTTCAGAAGATGGTCGTTATGCAGTACTCATTAAACCGCTTGTCTATTTGCAGGCCTGACCGGTGCTTGGTGAGAGTGTGCAAGCTGGAAAATACCGGTTTTTCCCAGAGTAGCCTCATAGATATGCCCATAGCCTAATGCCTCTAGCTCCATCACCCTCTACCAAAGTCTCCGCGAATAGAGCCGTGGCTTGAACTGATGGGCAGCA
The DNA here is from genome assembly GCA_008360955.1 of Fasciolopsis buskii. Classification (NCBI taxonomy): domain Eukaryota; kingdom Metazoa; phylum Platyhelminthes; class Trematoda; order Plagiorchiida; family Fasciolidae; genus Fasciolopsis; species Fasciolopsis buskii. Next base: position 52,475 of record LUCM01010438.1, read on the forward strand.
TCATAACAGCTCTCAAAGCTCAGCATGACCAGGGTATTAGACAAATGTGGCCCGGAGCCTTAGAACGGGCTGCATTGATAAAAAACGGCGCATTTTCCAGGGTCTTCAACAAGAGTGACAAAAAAGACTAAATCACAAAGGTAACCTGGTCGGAGAGGCAAATGCAGTAGTCTTTTGCATCAGTGCATGTGTCATTAGAAGCAATAGTTGTCAAAACGGTTAGGAATAATGAAACGTCGCTGAACGGTATGGAGAACGTACCACAAGGAGTGAGGAGACCATGACACCCGCATCAGCGGGACAAGGTCAAGTACATTGTAATAGCTGGAGTGGCACTGATCGTTGCGGAGGAACCAGGCCTGTAGGCATGCGGAGTCAAGTTTAGACTGAAAATTCACCCATGTGCTGTGGATTTGAGGATGGAGGGACGCAGAATTTTCTTTGTACATATCCATAGGTGTCCATCCTTAACGGATTTTGAGGACCTCCAGTTAACCGAGGCGATAGAATGCGCAGCAAACGGCGCGAACACCATGTTTTCATGGAGGATATTCACTTTATTGGGATCTGGTGGAATTCAGAAATTTGAGTTCATGTCAGAGCTGTGAATAAATGCCTGTGTTGGCCACATGGAGGGTATAGGCTCTAGCCGATATACAGAAACACTGAACATAGAATCTCGCAAAATCCACTGCCCCAAGAGTGAGCCATCACTGGATAAGAAAACGGTGTAGATGGACTGGGATTTTTACCGCCAATGCGTAAAAATGACCACGTGGCGGAAGAGTGCGCTATGCAAAACAGCAGTGCGAGCGGGCTCGGCTCCGAGCGTAGACACTTTGGCAATCTAGATAGCATGAAGCATTTTTTCGGGTAGTTTAACCATATTTTGATGCTGGGGATACTGAGTGTAGAAGAAAATCGGCTAAAAAGGAAGAGTGATTTCCGCAAACTGGAGGTAGCATCGGTTTCTCTGGAGGAAGGTGGCAGAATGAGCGATCCCGGCTAATGGAAACTGTCAGTTCGTGGGCCAATTAAGTAGCAAAACGGAAGCTTGTGCATTTTCTAGGAACTGAGGAAACAAAAAACTGGAAATAATGTAAGCGCCTGGGAAAACAGAGCTAAATACCCAAAGAAAGGCGGAGAGCTTATGAGTGGCCACTTGAAAGAGTATTAGAAGCGGATCCATAGCGGAATTACTGGTACGTTCAGCTAAACGGCACAGTGGAAAATGGAAAAGGACGCCTTATGCTGAAGGATGGGAGTGATGCGTGCGACAAATGAGGAAGGAAATTCTCCAACAGCACACATTGACTGAACAAGGTAAGTCCTATTAATAATGCACATCAGGCGGACGATCACGGTATACTTTAACCGGCATAAACATCAAAATATAATCAAAAAATGCTAGAGAGTTTGCCTAACATAATCAAAAGTTCCCAGTGCTATGTTCTTTGTGATCATGAAGCCACCGTCTGGTGCTGTTATCCGAAATTCACGTAGATTATTCCAGGCTATGCTGAAAAATGGAGGATTTTGCCGGAGCAGAAGTTAGCTACAGTGGCACTATTCACAAAACCGAGTAAATGTCGAGTGGTTTGTCTGAAGTGCAAACTATCAGCGTCTCCGGAAACGTTTCAAGAGGAATATAATGTAAGCATTTGCGGAAAAATATCTGTTGCAAAAGCTCAAGCAAAGTTTTCTGAAAAGCAGATCGTGTGTCTCAGATCGTTTCAGATTTTTGGGTGAGGTGACATTCACTATGGATAAAGTGACGGTGGTTGAAAAGAGTCAATTTTAGTAGAACTTTCGACTTTAACAGCCTTCGATGCTACTGGATAATTTGGGTGTATTTGATTTATACGAAGAATTGCATCAACAGGTAAGTCTTTTTAAGTGGCAAGTGGTTTATCGTTTGAAGAATAAGGCGAGGTCCGCGTATATCACAGTAACCAGCAGAGTTCCTCGAGCAATGTGGCCGAGGAGAATTTTTCCTCCTTTTTAGGATTCTGTGCACATTAGCAATAGAAATCTCGACGCTGGTTCAACTGCTTGGGTCATTTCTGTTATATGCCAACTGAAACAAACTAGAATAAACTGAGTCGAAATTGGATTAACGAAAAGTGCCCAGTGTTGATAAGCAAGCGCTATATGCCGTGTGCAAAAGTTGAGCGGCAAGAATGAATGTCTTAAAACCTTAGAGAATACTTGAAGAATAAAGACAAAAGCATTATTTTCTTTCCCGAGTTCAGAGAAAAGTGACTTGTGACAGACGAAAACGGCCATCTGCAATGGTTTTTTAGTGACCTCCGAGAACCTCAATGGTGGTGCAAGATAAAGCGCAGAACGAGAAATCGTAGACTCAGACCGTCAAGAAGTCCAACTACGAGGTCCCGCTTAAGCGGCTAACTGTCTCAATAAAGCATGAGAAATCTGGGTTGGTTGCATCAACAATAAAAATTTCTTGTCCAAAGCGGAATGACGAAAATGGATGTTAAAAAACGGGCAGGGAAACCTCATGCACAAACAGCAGTTTGTCTACAGGCCAAGAGGACCAGTGGTTAACTTAGAAGAAACGGATAAGTAGCTTCATAATTCGAGAGAAAGGAGAGTATTGGCTCCCAACAGAGTTCCCCACCGCCTGGTGCAACATGGCGTCGTACAGTTTGTCTTGGAATCCAAGGCCATCACAGAATTTTGCTCTAGAATACTGAAATTTTTCCCACGATTTTTGGAACTACATGCCGATACCCCCCTGAAACGTTTCCGGAGGAGATGCACAGAATAACGCTGGATGGGAACGTTACCGGGACCAGTAATATTCATTTCTGTTCTTCCCTGAATAATAATAATAAATTTCCTGCACATTGTCAAGAGCTTGCAGTTTGCATGGTCATGACGTTCGAATATGTTGTTAACCGAGGAAAAAGGTAATTCAAAAAACATGCATTCACGTGCAAACGTCGGAGGGCCTATACAATAGCTAGTAATGTGTGCCTCAGGTCATATGTTCGGTAACAGTGTAAATGTTAACGAGCTTCCATGTGGGGTATTTGGGGCCAGCGGGGGCTACTTGTTCGCATCGCTCGATGTCTTTATGGTGCATCTCGTATCCCGCCAAATGCACGCAGTAAACCTAAATAGACCGATAAAGTCACCCGAAATTCTCGTAAGGTGGCAATTTTCTGGATATAGATTTGGTAGATTGGATACCGCATGACAAGAAAAAAACGATGAATCAAGGAACGGGAAAGTTGGAGGCAGTTTATAACGGAACTCATAGCCTGGTGAGCAGTATACTGAACGGACACTAACAGTAGGAAACGCAAAAAGTTTAAAAGCACAGTCCGTTGTGCAAGGAAGACGGAGGCTGGGAAGAAACAGAAATTATGTAATCGTATTACTAATCCATGGGTTTGTGGTTGAAAATTTTGACATCAGGAAACTCAGCTAGGTCCAACGATAGAAGATATCTTGGAAAAGGAAGAAAGAGAACTGGAGTCATATCAGATAGTGTTTGGTAGACCTTTGTGAAGAACAGTTTGCTGAAGCACAGGTCTGCCGCCTCAGAACTGCATCATGAATAGTTACGTAAGTGGACGCGCCATCTCATGCACTTGTCAAGGGGATACCACAAATAGCAAAAGAGGAAGATACTCACCGCAGGCCTTGCAACTGGAAAACAACCCTCTCAGAGTTCAGGAATCCCATTTGAACAGACAGTTCTGAAAACTGATGGTGATAAAAGCCAGGATCCGATGGAAATATGACGGTGGAATCTAGAAGGCTGGTGTCAAGTGGAATCAGTGTGATTTATCGGGGACCCGATTATTTTCGTTTCTCAGGACGAAACAGAGCTCAATCTAATGTAGAAAATAACCCTGCAATCTGTTCCTGCTTTTCGACCAGTGCGGGTCATCCTAAGAAATCCGGCACCTTTGCTAAGTCATTCCTTCTCACACTGGTAACAATCTCCAATGGTGGAACATAGAAGCCGAAATTGTGGCGGTAGTCTCGTGGGTAAAAATTGATTTGTAGTTTTATGCCAAGTGAGACAATAACTAATAGGCAAATGGTAAGATGAATTTATTCACAGAGCAATTTACTAACTCGGGTGTAAGTGGGGCATGCCAAAACACGAATGCACCATCCGCTGATCTTAAAATCGAGGAATTCCGGTTAGGTACAGCAAAAAAGGTTGCGTGAGAAACAAATGGAATCATCTGATGGAGGCGTGATAGGATACTGACTATCCAATCAACATGAATTGGCGTCCTAGAATGGGGACGAAGTGGATGACGTATGTCCGGAGGCTTGTATATTGCAGATGACTAAAAGGAAATTGGGCATAGTTCTAGTTTGAGAACACGTAGGTCTAAAAAAGAGGCAGCATCAGTCAAGACCCAATGTGCATGCACTATTGGCAGGCAGAAATGTGTACACGGGGCGTATCTGATGTGTTTTATGGGAACCCTCGGCTAAATCTTAGTAGGGCAAAGGTTTACGCAGTCAGTGGTGACGGTGACCTGAACTGTGAGGCTTTGCTTACTGATGGGGGCCCGCAAATTATCCGAGATTGGCAGGCTTGATGAATGGGTACCGATAAGGTCGCACGGTGATAGTCTGCTTCGTCATGCTGAGTACGAAAAACTAGTAGGTCACACACATCATGCCACTGTGTGAAGAATGGTTGACACCTGGGCTTTTGCAGCACGTTTCTCCAAATTCTTCCTAAGAATTGGACTGGGCGAAGATAAGCATCACATTCTGCGAAAAAGACCATGGGGCGGCAAGGTTCGAGTTAGTTAAGGAATGAATCAGTGCACTGAAGTGTAACGGATGCAGCTCTGCGCCGATTGTAGCCCTAAATATGGAGACGATCATCCAACGATGACTTTGCATTCGTAGAAACCCAACAAAAGAGTAGAACGACAATCGGGCTATAGCCGGTGGTTCCATATGCTCATCCGTTAACAACGATCCAGAAGAAACCCCACCCGAGAGGTCAATCACCACTGTGGGCATAACACCAATATCAACTTATGTGGTATCACACTGGAAGATAATAAGTGAAACTTCAAGGGATCATGCTCGGCTATGATTGTTCCTATGATGAACCTCATGAACCAAACCGGGTAGTGCAAGACGCAACCCGAATGGGAACAAAACGGTTCATGATTTCACAAGCAGATATGGCAAAAGCAAAATATCCAAACAGGTAGCAAGATAAACAAAAATGCCTTTCCCGATGGTCAGAGAAGAATAATTGTTGATATCCATTGGTAATATCCACTGCTTTAGTGGCTTATTAATGAACGTAACGCGAGATCCAGAGAGGTTGGGGGTACCTATATAGTTGCCGTCAAGTGGATGAAAGTGTTTTCGGTGAAAGAAAATGTTTGGGCATTGAAAAACCTCCCAAAAGCAGTATAGGCACTCGCTTGCAAAGTCCGGAAGCGTGGCGTGCCGTTGTAAGGGACAACCAACACGCGCGAGCTCTCCTTTGAGTTTGGATGACTGAGCATCGAACTGGAATGAGCACAGCTGCCACTGGTGGGCACCATATGGGAGCACTGAGCGTGGCCAGTAAGGTAACTGACAAACTAGATGGTAATTCTGGCGCCACTCGTGTTTTGTTGCATTATAGTGCGTTCGAAGTCTAGAGGAAGGTTGCTGTCAGGAGCTGATAGAAATCCAATTTTTCTTAAAAAGTTATTCGCTGGCCGATGCTACGGCTTCCTCGCGGGACACGTTTTATATTGGGAGCGAACTATGGGCACAAATGGCCTTTGGGAATATCCGAGACTGCGGTTTAATATTCTTTCTGGAGTGTCCTCATAGTGAATAAACATGCAGAGATCAAAGTGTTTCTCGAATCTTTTACAGTATCTTCAAGCACTCAGCTTGGGACGCATGCAAAGATAACAGGCCGGTAATTAGCTAGGAGATGTCGGTTGTCCCTTTTATGTTAGATACAATGACCTCATTCGGTTTGGGGTAAACCTCACTACCGGCACATCGTTACGAGAGGGAAGCGGAAAACATCGTCAGTGAAATCACGGCCCCTTTTAGAATACAATGCATGGATTAGATCGGGGACACTGGAGAAACATAAGTATGGATTTCAAAAACCTCGAAGAACTGCGTCGACGGGATCAGCAGTGCAACTCACTGTAGTTGCTATTGATGTCGGTCAAAAGAAAGAGCGTTTGTTTATTGGACCGAAGCTAAAAGGGCAGCCGAAGAGCAAACTGGAGCCCTTTGCTGTAGCGATAGGACATATATCGGGAAGGTACTGTTGATCTTCAGGGGAACATGTAGTTATTCTTCCGGATCGCCTGTTTCAACCGAACGTTGACTCCAAGCGCGGTTGTCATTTGCGCGTTGCCCATGCACGCTCTTGTTAAAAATATACTCAAACTTCCACCGCTTCTATTTTCTCGTTGTACCGGTCGAGTGCCAGGGTTGGCATTTTTCCAATCGTACGGAGCCGAGTAAGAGTGGCCACAACGATTAAGGGAAAGCAAACGCAATACGGGATCCACGTTGAGACAATCAGTCTTACAATCTTCAAGAGCTAGCGGAGCGAATGACGCGTGTTTTACGCATCGCACTGAAAGAAACGTTACTTGTAGACCATGCTCGGATGAAGACGACCAGTAGCAGAAGAGTTTCATATAGTTTGGGCATGGACCAAGGATGCTTTCGCTTAGCCCGGAGGGTTTTCCGCATTCATTAAAAGAATCAACAGAAACACTCGGCCATCTTATGAACGTACAACCACCAACGGCATGCGATTGGCCGCTCCTTGCTGTGAGTTGCAAATCGTGTTCATTTTTTTAGTCAATTGGGGTTAATATGATATTCTTCGCAGAGTTGAAGCCCTTTCCTAGACAGAAATATCGGCTTGATTTTTCTGAACATTAAATATTGCGCTGCTCGTTGACGAGCTCTTTGGGTTTCATTTTGTCTGAGCTTGCGTTGTTCATTTCGCAACTTTCATGAGACTCCAACTCAAAAGTTTTTATACTTCAGAGCACAAATTCTGTCTGCCTGTTTGTTTGTTTCCAAGGTTAGACGAGTCCGTTGGTCTGACTACTTATTCTTCCATCTGCACGTTGGCAGAAGTCTTAGAGCCACCCAACTGTTCAGGCGCATCCTGTGACTCACATTTTTGTCTTACTCATCATGGTCGTACATATTTTAATGCAGCTGACCATTTTTGGTTTTCACTTGTAGTAAGGCGCCTTAAGCCTGCTGTTTAACATTCCGGACCATTTTGTATGGGCGAAATCTGCACAGTAGAAATTTTGCGATGAATGGGAGCCGTCAACAAGTAACTTTGCTCCGTCTAAATACCATATTTCAGATACCAACGTAAGCCAATCGTTGCCCGCCGAGTTGTCCCCCGCGTTTTCTACTTATGTTCTCCTGATTCACACCGCCCGCATTGCACTCGAAGGGGAAATATATGGATATACAAGCAACTCAACACGCATCCCGTGATACGCAAAAGAAGATGGATCTCACGTGCGGTTGCGACAGGTGGTACTTCGAGTAATAAGGTCTTTCACGGGGTTTCCTCCTGCTCGGTGGCTCTCGTTGACAAATGCAACATGGCCAGCGTGAGGATCACTGACCTTGAAAGAAAGATCATTATCCTGCAAAGTAACTAGAAAGCATCGCGTTACGATTATCTCCAATCCTCAACATTTTGGCCGCTAGAAATAACATCAGTCGCTAAAATCTCGACAAAACTTGATGCTATTTAGATCCCATTGCTACGGAGCTTCGCAAATGCGCTGTTGCCGACGAAAATGGCTAATTGTTCATCGTTCCAGACCGCCTACCACTCGAAACGGTTAAACTCCATACACTAGTTGCATGCAACAAGTCTCACTATCAGCGTTCTTGTATCGGGCTGCAGAAGAATTTGCAACGGTATGACTGCTCTTGTTCTTTTAATTTCCTGACGAGCTGCCAGCCAAGCAGTTTATTTGCAAACGGCGGTTAATTTCTCAAGTTATGCCTTTCAAGAACAATAAAATCTTCACGAGAGAACACCCATCCAAAGATCGGCAAATCGAATTTCGACAACTTCGTCGGCTTCAACCTTTTATACTAAATCAAAAGACACCCCTAACCCTTTACCTCGGAGTTCCCTGGACATGATTTCCTTACTAGAGGTTGGTAAACCATCAACATAAAAAAAACGTCGACTTGGATGCATCCAGCTCTCTCGTTGTCAGCCACCCAAAAGTTGAATGCACCTCATATCTCTACAAACTGTCTCCGTCTCTGACAGCAAGGTAGACGACGACGAGAATGATGACATCCCGCGTCGTCACGTGAACGACCATGACGTACCCATTAATACCGAACCACTGAATGAAACTTTCGACTCAGTGTCCGACCTAATAACGCCATCTTTACGTAGCAGAACCACTACCCTCCCGATGCAGATCACTCCACGTGTATCCACTACTCTGGACTCTATCTACTGCTTCAATACCAACTCCTACCGTACCTGCGGAAAAGACCTCACCACATGACTCCCATCTTAACAGGCCCATACCTGTAGGTGCTTTGCTCTCTGCCCCACGTGTGCACTGTTCATCCAGTCTTCAATAAGAAGCTTGCCCAACTCTTCTAAAATTCCAGTAAATGGAGTTGCAAGTCAGTTGCCCGCAGGCAATTCGACGCTGACGAGATCCCAAAGACGCTTGAAAACTACAAACTTCAATGCAACAAATAAACCCCACATGGCCTCTACTTCTGCAAATGGCATCACTTCCTATTCAAAAGAGCCATATCCAACAATCCCCCGCTACAGTACCCAATGGACATGTTTTCGCATGTGCCGTCTAGCCGATCGCGATTGAGCGACTAAATACTGCCTCCTGTCAGCCCGACCTATGTTACCCAAAACTTCTACAACTTCCATATCCTACTTCTGTATCCCTGAGGCGCTCACTGTCAACTACAGCCCGTACTCTCCAGACTTTAACCACAAAAACCAGACTGACAAGTGTTACGCTCTTCCTACCATGTTCAACAACTTCGCAAATCCGAAGACCACAAAACCGCCACACTTATGAATATTCCACCGCCTCGTTTAGTTCAAGCCGCCATTAATTCACGCTATCCATGAAATTTATGCCCGGGGAGAGTGAAACCCCACAAATTCGCATATCCCACCATCCCCTTCCTGGCTACTCCGTCACCTATAATCACTCTTGGCCATTCACTGACCCACCTTTACCTGCGAAATGCTCCCCACGAGCGAGGTCCATTCAGTTGTTGTATTGGTACCCGCCAATGTGGTTCCAACAATGTGCCCCCCGGTACCACAAGAATCCATCTCCTTGGGACCAGTATTTTCTTGAACGAAACTTGGGTCCCTATCCCAATTAACCCGGAGATGGCCAGAACGAACTTGTTCTACGAACGCAGCCATCCATACAGCAATATATTATTAGAAATAATAATGTATATTTCTCAATTTGCGAGAGGCATGCCCAAAGCAAGATCAAATTATTTACAATGTTGATGCGCAGGAAATGAGAATAACAGAGATCAAAAGGAATAAGGGGATGAATGCAACCTCGAGTTACTAGAGAAGCTCACTGGAAAGTGGGATGTGATGCTGCGAACCAATGAAGAAAGTACTAGTATACCGGTGAGATGCGAAAACTAGAAAACTACTTTGTCAAGACAAAACAATAGTCTGGGACTGTTTGCGAGCAGCGGACTTCCAGTGGATTATCGTTTAAGTGCAATAAATGTGCTCACTGCTGGCGCAAAACATGGACGTGGCTGAACGGCAGATGTCGAGATATGGCCTGAGTCCCTAAGCTCCAAGAGCGTTATGTAATGGGCGGAAACGCTAAGTTGATGAGTTAACAAGCAACGGTAATACGATAATAATAATAATAATACTGTATATTTCTCGATTTGCGAGAGGCATGCGCATGGCAAGATCAAATTTTTACAAGGATGATGCACAGGAAATGTAGATGATAGAAGTGGAATGGGATAAGATGGTGGGAGCAATAATGAGTTTTTTACTGCTGGCACACAACATGGACGGAGCCCGACGGTGGATAGTGATATATGGCTAGAGACACCAAGCGTCGGAAGCGTTACGTAATGGACGGAAACGTGAAGCTGAAGAAACGACAAGCAGTGGTAATGCGGTACTTGGATAGAAGTGGTGAAAACCAGGCGGAACGTCAGGCAAATCGGATGAAACACGTAGCTGACAACAAAGGGCCAAAAAGTGTGGAAAAAGATTGTCTCAAAGTATCTGGAGGAAATTTGTGAAGCTTTGGATGCGGAACTCCAAGGATATTGATAATATCTACATACGAATGGTGGTAAGCTGTACCGAGAGTCTCGTCAGATAAGGGAGGTTATGTGCATGAACTCTCCTAAAATACAATAGCCAAGAATGTCGTCTATGCTGTCATTTGCATTGTCGCATCTTTTGATCCTAGTCAGCAGTACGGGTGGGGGATATGAGGCGCGTAAGCCGTTCCGGAGACAGCAGCAATCGCGATTTTAATCGATCTCAGAAATGAGAGTTGAGATATCCAGTGCGACAATCCACGTAGTTACCGTTGACCGGGCCAGAACAAGAATTATACGTTAGCAGATTCGGAATCGCCAGTACGAGGACAGAAGCGTTAGCAGAACATCTGCTGCGGATGCGACATCTGAAAAGCAATAGCTTGAAGGAAGTGGGGAAAACCAAGCGGAGCGTCAAGCAAAACTTTAAAGACACATATGACAACAACCGGCCGAAAAATTGCTGAAGGCGGAAGAAGACTGTCAAGATTGTCCTAAACTACATGGAGGAAATTTATGAAGCTTCGGATATTGAACTCCTGAGAATAGTTATTGTATTTACATGCTGATGGCAGTAAGCTGTACTGGGAGTTGCATCAGATAGGAGAAATTTTCCATAAGAACACTCCTTGAGTACACTAGCCAAGAATGTCCTCTACGCTGTCAGTTTTGTTGTTGCAGCTTCTGATCCTAGTCAGCAGTAAAGACGGAGAATATGATGTGCGCAAGCCGTTCCGGTGGCAGTAAGAATCGCGGTTTTGCTCGATCGCAAAAATGCGAGTTGACATATCCAATGCGATAATCGGCGTGGTTTCCGCTGACCGGACCAGGACTCGGTGCGCTATTTCTGGATAACAGGTTCCAAACAGGAATTATAAGGTAGGAGATTTGGAATCGCCATTACGAGGACGGAAGCGGTAGTATCGCGTCTACTCCTGATGCGAGATCTGAAACGCAAGAGAGAAGTAGTCTGGCTTGTGCTCCAGCTTGGAGTTATGGTGATTATTGGATCGCAACAACACACCTGCAACATAGTGCATCTATTCCGTAGAATGTGGTAACTAGAGTGAGTTATGGTAGCAGTTTTGTGGGTAACTGAAGGTTTGGGGCTATCAAGAACGGCCCATTCAGCCTTGCCTAGCCAGTAAAGAGGATAAAATGACATGCCTATGCCACTGACGAAGAGGGTACATCACTGCAAGGGAGGTAACAAAAGCATTATCGTGGCCGTGCGAGAAAGTGAGGAGGTAAGAGGTGAGACCGAGTCCCAAATGATGAGCTCATCAAAGATTCTGCCATGAATTAGAATTCTAACCAATGTTCGTAGGCCTCGTCTAGTCCAATGTTATCTCCTGTCAGGTTAATTAAGAACGGGACATCCGGTAACTTTGCCAGCTGGGCTTTGAACTGGGCTATATTTGAGCACGACCGCAGGGAACCGGGGGGTTTGTTCCACGGTTTAGAGTAAGCAACTGTGAAGAATTTTGCCCTGATCGATAGTCGAGTCAGGACTATTCTTTACGAGTAGTATCTACTACGAATTGGATACGCGGGACTACCAACGTCGTGTGACCTTTGCATTAGTTATTATTACTAACGCAAAGAGTAAAGAGAAATACAATGTTTAATTCAACTCGACGGAGCCGCAATGGTTCTAGTCCAAGCAGCTCGCATGTGGCTCTGTAGTTTAAGCTAGATGGAGGACCGAGGAGATTTCTAGTGAATGCACGCTGTACACTCCGGATCGCAATTCGATCGACTTTACGCACTTGCGTGAAAGTAATCGGGCAGTAGTCGAGGTGAGGCCTAGCATTGGACGTGGAGTTTATAGTTCTGCAGTCTTGAGTATGAAGTGCCCTTAAGATCATTCTAGCAGTGCCTTTTGTCACAACGGTCTGATGGTGGGCACTCTCGTAGAAGTTGAAAAAGCAGGAATATTGTAACCCTAAGTCCTTAACTGTGTATGATACAAGAATCGGCATGCAGTGTATAGAGGTGGCGACCGAGGGCCGTGACACTTAGATTTATTAGAGAATTTTGTCGGCAGAGAACTTCATAAGCCACTTGGAACACCAGTTATCAAGAAACTCTAGGTCTTGATTGACGAAAGCAAGAGTGGAGCTAAATGAAGCAGCTTGAAAAGAGTAGACTATTTTAATGTCATCGGCAATCAGGGATGGTGTGCCATGACGCATAACTTAAAAGACGTCATTGATGTATAGCATGATTAGGAGAGGAATTAGGACGCTCCCCTGAATGACCCCACTGGTAGTAGCACAGATCTGGAAAAATCAGCATTCATTACTGACCATGTGAAGGCGATCGGAAAGGTAGGACGATAGCCAGAATAAAAAAGGATTTCTTATTCCATGTTTCTTAATTTTGGACAAGAGTCCTTATTGGTAATCGCGGTCAAGCGATTTTGACTTGTCTAGAAAGATTATGAGCATCGACCGCTTGGAATCAGCAGTTTGGGTAACCAGGTTCAAGTAGTCAAACTGACAGGTAAGGCAAGATTTGCCCTTAAGGAAGCCGTGTTGGAATTGATTAACAGGATTGTTAGCAGTGAGGAAGTTAACCAGCTTTTCTTTAACAGTCTTTTCCATAAACCTGGATAGAAATGGAGTGCGGTTAATGAGGCGAACGTTTTCAGGTTCATGCATAGAATAATTTTGTGGTGTGAAACAATAATGGATGTTTTCCACTGTGACGGAAAATTAGCGCCAGATATGGACAGCGAGAACAAATTTAGGAGCAGCGGAAGATCTGGATCAGCGGTGCGAAATAGCACTGGTGGGATGCCATCAGGGGCGGGCCTGTGGGACGGACTGGCATATTTCATCACATTGATGATGCCAGCAACGTCGTTTGAGAGGGAAGATAATCTGACCGAAGGTAACATGTGGTGAATTTCAGATTGCGGCCGATTGTCACTGACAAGATGCTGTCCGGGGCTGCCCGTCCCGAATTTTTCATTTTCCCCTTACATAACCAATCCAAAATGGCCTCCAACTATTCGCTGTCTTTACAAAATGCTTAACCTCTGAAAATTCCGAACATTCACTACGATTTCCCCTCCAGGCTCAGAACCTCAACTGTAAATCCATCACCTCCTCCACACAGTACGTCGGCTTAGCAGGCCCATCTCTCGACTGTTACCTTCCCTAATAAACCATTTAGCATTGAGTACACATCCAAAGTGTCTCTGATTCTGCTTTATGCGCAATCCCTCCTGAGTAAAACTACCACTGAGATGTTTTGTACCAAATCACCCTCATGACATCATTCTGGTCACCGAAACCTGGTTCACGGGACGCACACCCATAAACCAAATATTTCGGTGTGTTTACAACTCTCTTCTGACGCACCGAAGTAATCGGCATGGAGGTGGTCGTTTGGATTATGTTAGGCAGAATTCTCTGTTTTGCTCCTCCGAAACCCGGTGTTAGATATTTTCCTGATACCTTGCGGCTCTCTGTCGTATGCAGAACTCTCCAGCGAATCTGAGATATGTTTACCGACCTCCATCATCAAACAACTTTGAGCTACCTCAACTCATCAGAGCTTTCGAGTACTTCGCATCTATCCATGAGGAAGCGAAACTTATATTAGGAGACATTAATGCTCCTAAGTCGTGCTGGTCCACCAAGACTGCCCCTTCACAGCCGTTGAGCTTCTTTCGTGAAACACATGTAGGAGGATGGACGGAACATGTCTCAAACACAACTATAGGAAAATATCCTGAACCTCGTATTCACCAACGGCCTCCTAAATTTTGACACCTCTATGCTAAATAAGGTTCCCGATAGTTGCCAAAATTGGTTACCTGCTTTCTTTATATACGTCCCAGACCCCGGAAATCTGTAACTACTACCCAGTCCGCGAGAGTCTGTTACAAATTAGCAAACTGCACTGGTTTAACTTGCACCTTTTTTGACTTCAACATGTCTGATTTTCCTTTTCGTTTTGGCTCCCATGTGGCTTCCAACGTGTTACGTGCAAACTCACACTCGATTATTAACAACCTCACTCCACCCAAAGTATGACCCCAGCAAGTGCGGATGGATAAAATCTGCATACATGAAAAGAAGATTGTTAAACTGCAAAATATTTACACACGAACCTTAGAAATCTCCATATTTTGGATGAATCGGCTTCAACACTGCTCACTGCATCCGAGGATTAGCTTCGAAAAAGGAAGAAGCTGCTCTTCACTAACGGAATCCCGGCCCGCATGTGGCCAGACTTCGCAGTAAATATAGTAACACTATATACATCCTACACAACAACCAATACCTGGATGACCCAAAGGAAACGGTCGGGGATCTGACCACATAGATCTCCTCCATCGTCAGGACCGACATCACTACTAATTTACCCGGCCTCCCTAGGCAAACGGACCAAACATTCTCGTAAATCTATTTTCATGCATAGAAAACAGCGAAGGCTGGGGCCATCATGAAAAACATCTTATTGATCCGTTTCAGACGGTGTTTCCCCACACTATTTCGCTCCGGCAAATCCGACATTGTGCTAATTTCGTTAAACCAGTTTACTGCCTTCATGGTAACTGGGGGTTTCCAGCTAAGTGGATATGGGTTTCGTTATAGCCCTCTTCCTTACCCAAAACCAAGGTCATTAACATGGAAGATTTAAACTCGTTCGATAAGTGGTGTGGGCAATAGGCGGTGCAGTTCTCCGCCACGAAAAGCGCTGTTCTTGCCTAAAAGTCTCATTTACGTCCGGGTGGGATCTTTATATACTGTCTGCCAATTCCAACCACATAATGTTTGAAAGATCTGGGCTCAAAACGCAACTCCTTACGCAACGTGTATAAGCAAGCTGTTTGTCAAATTGCAAACGCGAACAAGACTAATGGCCTGGTTGTTAAAACATTCCGCGTTCTAAGAAATAAGCTTATGCTGCACAAATCACACTGCACACCACAACTGGAGTACTGCCCAATAACATTCTGGGACATGCTCAGAGCTGTTCGTGTTGCAATAAAAACACGACGAACATTCACAAATAAACCTCTCAGACCAACATCAAGCCTTAGTTGAAGAGATCGATACAAGATGGTAAACCTTGACCCTGTTTGTTTGCGTCGTGTCAAATTTAACCTCACATTCCCTTTAGGGCTCTTAAAATAGCAAGCACAGTTGAAAACCCCTTCCAATTTGCAGACGAGTGTTCTTACGTCCTCAGGATTAGACCGTTTCTCTTTGAAATACCACCTTCTAAAGTGTCTTATAGGGCAAACTTTTTCACAGTTATTTACTCTACCTTGTGAAATAGGTTACCGGACCATGTCCAGTCCTGTCAGAATCTAACACAATTCAGGATTGCATTGTCCAAATTTCTCAAAGTATTCTCACTTATCAGCTTAACCGGGACCAATTTCAGTCTAGAACGAGCTTCGGAATGCTACCTTGAACCCTAATTCAACGCAACTCGGGTAACCAAAGCTGCGCTGCCTTATACTAGCTTCCTTCCTAACACTATTGGCACCAACGGCCTAGCTCTTATACCATCCATCCTGCAGCTCCATTAGGAGAAGGAAACAAATCAACAGACTAATCTATGCTATGGACCAATGTTTTCTCCTATTCTCAATGCATTAGCCTCCATAATTCGCCACTGACGGGCCTATTTTCTGTGTTAGGTCAGCACCGCAAAGCATGCTGACCATGACAACTGGCAGAAAGTCAACCCGGTACTCCGAAATAGTTAACAACTGTTTGCAGCTGAATTACTTTGCATCATAATGGCAACCTGATCCCAGTACAACTCCGGTAACTTTACCATATAGGTTCGTCATTACTAACCAGGACACCAGTTTGGTGTGTCACAAATAAACCCCTGACAGTTGGCTCGAGGCCGATTCACCTTAACTCCCCTATCCTCTCTTATCAAACCTACCACTTATTTGCTTTTTTACATCTTGGCCTAATTTTCCATTCACACGACTAAACTAAGGTCGGATGATACCTCCATTTCTCTGCATTTCATTAATCAAAATTACCCCAAGTCAGAACCCGAGCCAGACTACATTTCTCTCTTATATTTCAGATCCCGCTTCCAGACGCTGTTACCAGTTACGCCAACCTGAATTGCAAGTCCAACTCTGCTGGCTTCTCACTCCTGCTAGGATGCTGCTATCCAGATCTGGCACTCGACTACTGGTCCGCCGAACCCATACCAAGTCGCTCATTCCTTGGATACTCCCACTCCGCTGGATCTTAATGTCTGGTCGAAACACAGTTACTGCTTCTGCTGGAATGCCCTATGTTGCCCTCCAAAGTCCCCACACGTACCACCGTCTAAGATAAAGACTGCGACAACAAAAGTGACAGCATGGAAAATGTCATTGACTGGTGCATTTAAAAACCTTTTACATATACACCGATGTTCCACCCATTCGGCCTCTTAGTCCAGGTTGCCGGCAGGCGCATGGAGTGGAAATCGGCGGTCCCGAGATTTCCGTAATCGCCCATCACAAAACGTTTCACGAAATCCTGTTCTCTAGATAGTTCCGCAGACTTGATAGTATTCTTCCGCCTTTTTCAACATTATATCGGCCTTTTATTGTTGTTAAGTGCTACTTCCTTATTCACCTTGCCAAACTTTATTTGCTTCTTCCTTTCAGCTATTTTATCGCCACAGATTTGCATCTCCACATCTCAACCTTTGTGCCCACCAAGTTCTCCCCGATTTACGTTATTCACGCTTCCTCTGCGTCAGTCATGTACAAACTTGACCTTTCCTTGAGGATACCTCTCGCAAATACAGAAATATACAGAACCACTATTTTTAATAATCGCTGCGATAGCTGGCGCACTGATGCGACCCCTCATCCAAGGAGCACTTAATCTGTTGTGGAGAGACTGCCTCTTCTTTATGGGCCTTTGAGAAATTGGCTGTATGCCAAAAAGTTGATCTCTTCTAATTACTCATCCATGAAATCACCAGAGAGTCTGCATTCTGCTGCACTTGATTGCGGCTGGAGAAGGGCATTTAAAGAGTGAGTTTTTTCAAGACTAAACTATTCTTAAATTCTTGAAGGTAATTGTCTGTCTAAGAATAAATTTGAAACTCGAAATAACTTGGTACCCTGTATAATGCGTCAAATATCAAGGCACGTCAATTTGCTAATTTTCAGTGGAAATAACTATAACAAAGGGAAACAGGTTGCCCTACCAAACCTCCGGCCGCCTTTTTACGATTTGCAGTTCTGCAGAAAATCCGCTTGAAAAGGCTTTCGGGATGCTGGACCAGTTGCAACTACTCTTGAGCAGTTGGCTCGTATCCTTAAGTCGCGGGTAATCAGAGTGGTAAAACAGATGAACTTCCCCGGGGAGCCAAGCAGTTTTAGGATGTCATTGCTGCGCGGCGGACTGCTCGCTGTGTGGTTCACTACTTCCAGCAAGAGCTTTCTGGATAATAATAACAAAAATGATGTATATTTCTTGATTTGCGAGGGGCATGCGCAAGGCAAGATCAGATTTTTACAGAGATGAGGCACAGAAAATGCGACTAACATAAACCGAAGAGAAAGGGGTGAGAGCAACATTGGTTAATTTGAAAGATTTTTAGTTTATGCATATTTCTCGACATACTAGGGTCATGCGCAATGCAAGATCAAAATTGTGCAAAGAAGGCATAATGCAGACACAAAAAACAGGAACCAAACATATAGTGCGATGTGTTTTCGTTTGTAAGATCATAACAGGCAATGTGATTTGCTGGGCATGAGGTTTCCAGTTTGAAACCAAATCCAGATAGAGATTCGCAAAGATTTTTCTGTGTCTGATTACCGGTCCTGCTCTGCGAGTAATACTATGTTTGAATGCATCAAAGGTGCGTATCGCGGGCGCAAAATGTGGCTGGAAGGCAATGGCTGTCACCGCCAGTTGGCCGGGATCCTCGAAAGTGAAGAGAGTTATATTGTGAAGATGAAGATCAATATGGATAGAATAACCAAATGGAGATGAGTCAAAAGCAGACTAGGTATTATTTGACACAGTATAAAACGCAAAATATCTGAAAGCACAGTCCGTTTAGCAAGGAAAACGGCGACACGTGATGGAAATCGTGTAATCGTAAGACTGATACATCAGGTTTATTT
Organism: Fasciolopsis buskii; assembly: GCA_008360955.1. Classification (NCBI taxonomy): domain Eukaryota; kingdom Metazoa; phylum Platyhelminthes; class Trematoda; order Plagiorchiida; family Fasciolidae; genus Fasciolopsis; species Fasciolopsis buskii. Next base: position 70,950 of record LUCM01010438.1, read on the forward strand.
CGAGCAACTTTGATTTCATGATTTTCAGCTTATTTTAGAGATAAAGGTGAGTCAAACCTTGAGTTGTGAGGGAAAAGCCATAGGCCGTAAACTTCTTTCGGTGCTGACACACTGATTATCGTAGGGGAAGGGCGATAGTCTTCATGGTGAGCGACGACATTACCGGGACACCCGCTGCCATTATCTTCCCTGGTGGCGTTTGATTCTGGGTTATGGATTTCTGACCTAAGTGTACCTGGGGTTAGTAAATTTCCTACGTGAACTGTTTGGGACGAATGTCAAAAGCTAACCGCTGAAATCGTAATATTTTTGCGAAAACAGGCAATCGTTGCTGAAGTACTTGAGCACATGTCAGCGGGTGTTCGAAGGTACTGCGACGATGCACACAGAATAAAAAATGCAGGACAAACCTCCACGAAATGCGTCGACACCTTTAATAACGGAGATGCTGTAGGTGCTGACGCCCAATTTAAAGGAGGGCCTAGAGTACCTCGATAACAAGGAAGCCCCGGAAATCCGTTCACCGATCGTCCGGCCGACTGCAGGGTCACTAACAACATTATTCAACGGATCTCTTCCGGATGATGCTTTCAAGGGAAGCGAAGACCTTCGGAGGCTGGGCCAATTCACATGGGTGAACAAAAAAGGGAATCATCACCTATCAGCTGGTAATTTTGTTAAGGGCGCAAATTGAGTTCACGAAAAATTACTACGAAAGACACAGGTTAGCTGCCTGAACGGTAATGAACTAACTGTAGGTAAGCGGCATAACGTTTAGACGAGTGGGTCCCACCTCAATCATCCACTAAGTTTACGTTTTGCAACAATTGAGAGACAAAATAAAAGAAGAGGGATGGCTCTGTGGCTGCCGGTTTTTGTGCACACCACTGAAAATACTGCGTAGGCTCGTTTCTTCTGCCAACCACTACTGATATGCGCAAACAAAATCGAACTTATTCGATCTGATTTGAACTGAATTACTCGATCTCGGAATTCTCAGGTCATCTAACAATACGAATCACAGACTGCTGTTTCACAAACTCAGATGATTGAACTCCAGACTAGGTTACCGAGCTGGCTAAGGGCTATTAAGCAGACTGCCGGTTCTTATAAAAAACTGGACGGCGCAAGTGTCTCTCTGATCAGTGCAGCCACTGAAGTCATTCAATGTACCTCTCCTGGATCCTCTACCGGTATTGGTCTAAATAAAGATGCGCGAGGTTACCAGGTCGCCGCGTTTCATGTTTGTGTTCGACTTCAAAATTTTTAGATGCCAAGTCGAGCTAATTGCAGGGAATACTAAAATTCGAGGTGTCAGGCAGATTCGAGGCCAGTAGGAATTCAGGAAATGCAGTGACGAATGGGATATGCCACTGAACTGCGCAAACCCCGTAGATTACAAAATGTTGCTTCTTAGGTGAACTCCGCTTATACGGAAATCCACGGAATCTCAGCTCCATGAGGAGAAAACCGGTGATTTGGGGAAGCAGACTGAAACCCATAGCACAGGGACTAGCGTCTGCCGATATGGTGAATAAGCCCCTGTACCAGCCTCGGGGAGTGGTATTATCGAGAGGGCCCAGAGTCTTGCGCCTACTGTGAGGACTGCGGTTCGCATTCACGCGGGAGTGAGTGCCCTAGACCTGGATACTACATTTGCTGTGACACTAGTGCTTGACACAGTCCAAGGAAAGTTAGTGGAATGACGTTGGTATTTCCAAGAATACAATGTGAACATTAATGGTGGGATCTAAGGTTGTTACCAGCGGAGTGGCAGAAAGCTAATGGAGGCCAAATTAAAGAAAAAAAGCCGGACGTGCTATCAGCCACTGTTAAGTCAATTTTATCCACAACGGAAACCCTGCGCTTCCAAAGTTTGCGCTGGAAATCGTTCGAAGTGTCTAAATCGAAGCAATTTACTTCTAGAGCAGATAGCGGCCATGGCAACCTCCCTGCTGAGAGTGCGGAAGCCGGCACCTTGTCGTTCTGCAAACACAGGCTGAGTGCTGCGTGGTGTTAAACCTTAACTCAATGATCTTGGGAAAGCGGCGGAGCACAAATAGCACTCGTATATCCCATTCAGTAAACCACAACCTTCATTCATTTCATTCCCTTAGCTCTAAAATGCCAGAAATTGACCTGAAGAAGTGGCAGAAGTAATAAATTTCGCAATCTCACAAAGGTTGTTCTAAACTTCCAGGGGAATTCTGGACACCGATTTCATCCTTTGGGTCATTTCCGTATTGTGAAAACTGGAATGAGCATTAAAATAGCATTTGGACATCGCGGTATCGTGCTTCTCCAGTTCTCCCTTGAAAGGCGACCTGCTATGATCCCCGCGGGATGCCTTTTCATCTACTTCACGTAATTCTTGACATTTCCTTATTTGCCGTTCCTCGTTGGCTCTCTGGACTTTTGGACAACGAATAAACTTAAAAGCGGTGATGTTGCATATGTAATTCCCATTGTCTTATGGCGGATCTCGTATTACGTTTGCTAGACCTTAATCGTTTTCATCACATGGTCGACATCTTTAATCAGCTTCGTACCACTCCAACACTGTCAACTCTGACAAAATCAGCAGATAGAAAAACAATCGGAAGCGGTGGCATGTTGAATACATTCTGACAAGAGTGTGAGGTGCTTGAGAAACGCGCAAACGTTGGCCGTGCTGGGCGGTTAACGTTCAGTTAAACAGGTGATCCTGCTGATCAAATCTATGTTCTGCTACACATTTCGTCGAAATGCATCTTTTCATGAACTTTTCAGGTTGCATTAACAACGCCCCCATTTCTTTCAGCTACAGAACGCTGAAAAGAAAAAAAAGTTGTCCAAGAAGTCAAAGCATGGCCATACCCGGTTGCTGTCGTGTGCAAGGAAGTCGAGTGAAATCGACAAAGACCGCCAATCCCGAGCCGGGTTGTACCAACCATCAGCGGCTCACACCTGTCACTGCAATTTAGTCTTCTCTGCCAACGACAGAAAGGGACCTGAAAGATATGCATGGCAGGTGGGCCTGCGGTGTGCAAATCCTTGCGGCGTCGAGATAGTGCATTTCATAATCGTAGATGCTTTTCCCAACATGCGGCACGTCTTCGGCCCTCAGAAAATAAAAGGTTCCAAGGCTTCAGATCCCTGTGGGTCAAGTGGATCTCATATGTGAGAATCGGTCTATCGAAAACATTGACCTGCCGTCTCGTAATCCGATTAGTTCGTTTTATCGTGCTAAAGCAAACGCTACCTTGACAATGAGACTTGAGGCGGATACAATTGCAGTGGGTTTGCCGTATCAGCCGTCTTGTCTACTAAGCCCCGGCCCCCGAAATCTCTTTCCAAACTTGTAGATACCAAAATCTTCACTCTTGGAAGAGCATAGTTCCCGCAAACTGCACAATCTGATAAAGAATGGAAGCGGAAAATTTACATCTCAATATTGACTTCGTCGGCTCATGTGGAGTGGTGCTAACGCCGGAACAAAAGGCTACTTTACAGACGTCTCTCACGATTTTGAAGCACGAGAATAATTTCACTAATGTTACATTTTGGGGCATTATAAGAGGTCTAAAAGGTGACTATTTCATTGCCCAGGGAATCGGAAAGGATGCCATGACAAATCGGAAAAACCTGTACAGGTATTTATCAATGTATTCCTTTTAGTTTCTTAGCAAAGACTGCCTCGTTTGGGGTCTGCTGCCAGTACCTGGAAAATCAGATATTGAAAAAAGCAAGTACTTTAAAGGAAGGTTAACGGGAGACCCATCTTATGAATGTGAATATGTTGACGTAAGGCAAATGCCTGGTGAAGGCGATGAACTAGTAGAGAGGGAAGAACTGGTACGAGGTGCTTTTATAAACGCAGTATTTTAAAGATAACGATGAAAGAAGAAGACAGGTTGGCAGCAATCGTTGAGAGAATAGATTTCGAAGTGGTTATTGTTCCGCGCGGTGCGTACATGCGGCTTCCATCAGGCCAAGTGGTCAGGAATAAAAGTTTTGAAGGTCTGAATGGAGTGTCAAATTCTTCAGTTTTCAGGTCTAACGGTGACAGAAGCTTCCAAAGCTCTGTCGTACTTCCATTTTAGACCACCGGCTCATCTCCCTCACAAACCTTTGATTGATCGAGCGAGACTTGACAAGGCCATTGATTTCTTGGATACTATTGAGGACGATAACCCGAAAGGTATCTACGAGGTCTTTGAAGTTCTATTCTTGCTTTTATATAAATATATGTATGTATATTTATATAATGATGTACCGCTGTTTACGTCACTGTCGTCCACCACATTGTAGGATAGATTTACAGCCAAACCCGACTAAACGATGGTGCATCACAGCTCACGAATTTGTGCGTAATAACTCACTAACGAACCACAAACAATATGGCTTCATCGGTCTCTTGCTTAGCTCATCAACGTCCCAAAGTCTGACTGCTTCCCTGTGAAAACAAAATGCATCTCCCATTCAAGTGATATCAACCAAAAGGCGATCGGAAAACGACAACGGCCGGGTGGAACGGATAGTAAACAATCAAAACAAGCGAATTTCGACAACGACTTTCCAATGGGAGGAGCATGCGGTGAGAGAATGCCCTATCGTTTAGTCGGATGTTTTTACATCAATTTAAATGGCACCGCAACGGTTTTGTGTTGCCGCGTGAACGGTAGGATCAGTTGACGTTCACCTCGGCGACAGACCAGAAAAATGAATTCCACAGCCCACAACCGCCACGCTTATGTCCATCATAACACGATCGACCTAATCTCGGTAGTTTGAGCCCAATTATCAAGTACTGACTAGTACCGATTCAACGACGCGTGGCCTACCCTATATCATTTACCGGTTCTGTTGAATTAGGATTCTGCATGTTATTAAGCCCGTATTATGCTTATACATATGGATATACATATATATATCTTGACAAAATATTTTCACTATAAGAAGGATTGGATTAGTCATTTACAAATATGGGTGGGGAAGAGATTTGTGGTGCTAATTGTTTGTTGTCTAGGGTTTGTATTGGGACGGGGGGTGGGCCAAGGGAGTTGAAGCGCAACCACAAATTGTTTTTGAGAACAAAGTGGAGGATTGTGAAGACGGATTGCGACAGCTTCCGCAGTGCTCAAGAGGCGACACTTCGCCAACCTGGATTGTGGACCTCTGACCTTACACAGGGTCCGGAAAGCTTGCGTCACATTCACGGTGTGGTTAGTCTGTGCTAGATGTGAAACCACTGCGCTATTAAGTGACTTAATTGTTCCAGTACCTAACCACGCCGGGTGGTGCTCACGGATGCGTTCAGACAAGCGCCTGGTCGTGCGGCTGATGTATATTGTCCCACAGGAACATGTGAATGAATAGATATAAAACGAGGCTGCAGAATCAGGGACTTTGTCTTTCAACCATAATGACACTACGGGGCGGGATTTGAACAGGATACGAAG
>LUCM01010438.1:77722-87846 GCA_008360955.1 Fasciolopsis buskii
TATATATATATATATATGGATCATCCTGTTTCCTTTTGAATTTCTTTAATGTAACCTTGTCTTTACAGTTGGTGCAGTAGATCACATCCCTTCTGACGATCCCCGCTCACGGCTTGTTTGGTTTTCTTCCGTATAGCGGTTTTCGGCATAAGGTTTGGTTTTTCATTCTTTTGGTGGCCTGGAACATTATAGTGACTGGATGGCATGGAGAATTGAGCCTGTCTTGAGGTGTACAAAAAGAAGACTTTTCTCTGTGTATTCCATTTGAGTGAATAAACGAAAATATTGGTGAGTACTACAAAAAAATTTCGGAACAACCCATCTTCTGTGTTTGCACTTCAACTCGGCGAAAACCGATTTGGTGGAATGTGGTGTTAATAATTCAGGCCTTTTGCGTAACAACTCTTTCAATACGCCAGTGACAGCAGAGCCCGCTTGGCTGTATTTTCAACGATTTAATTAACCACGTTAAAAAAGCCTGACTGTTTGTCCAGTGTGAGGGACTGACAAGACCAGACGGACGGCAAATAATTGATGGAAATGCTACTGGTTGGATCTCAGACTGTTTTTTTCTGAAGGTCTTGCTTATTGAACTTGGCGTTCGGTTCACCAGCGTTTGATCATCACAGGGGACGATGTCACTTCCGTTGGTGTTGAGACATCCGCAACCTGAGAGTCAAGTCACGACTTTCTGAAAATGCATCTGGTATGGCCAGAAAAAAGAAATAATTAGAACTGAAATGCCTCATCAAGGAAATAATGGCAACACGTGTTGTTGAAGTATCTGGCTACTTCGAAAGCTTTTACTGCATTTAAGTGGAAATGCATAATGGGTACTCTGACCACTTGTTGATTCACGTTATACCAACTGAGAGTTAGTCCTTATTATCATATTTTTCGAATCCCTTGTCACAATTCGGCATAAAAATGAAAAACTGGAAGACTGCCCTGGGCTTTGTGAGCTTTTCACTGGAGCTTTTGGCGAATTGGCGCAAACAGTGACAAACTTAATTCATTGATTATTCAAATAATAAACCCGGCTATTAAAAATGGTGAAATTGATGATGCAGTGCCTTTAAAGATCTTGCGATTATTGTCGCTAACCCTAGAGACTTCATCCAAATCACTCATACATTTGTACAGCCTACATTTATATCAGATCTAAAGCCTAATGAAACTACATGAGGTGTCACAGCATCATTCTGACCTAATAAATAAGTAAATGTTGTTTGTTATTACCTCAGGTTGCTGGGCGATAAATTTTGAACGTGGAAGTCAACTCGTCCTGGTCAAAAGTTTGCTGTGGATAGGTTATGTCCTCTACCATCTGCCTGGCACGAACAAATACGGATCGATTTACGTTGGGACCGGAGAATATAACATTGATCTGCCCTTTATGATTTGACAAGTGCGTATGAGTTCAAGCCGGTTTCCGGTCTAAAAAGGCTATCACATATAAAATAAAGAAATACTGTTCCGATAAATACGTTGTTTCTATTATTTCATTCAACATACAAACTCGTGAAAGGAGCCAAAACAAGGCAAAATATAACTCAATTTTGAGCACATGAGAACTGCGGTTATCTTGTTGTACGTGTCAAACTTTATCACAGACGATCAGCTCGTCATACAGAAGCGAATGTCAAAAGATTTGTTTGTATAATCTGGAAGTATTACAGTACTTTGAAGACGTAACTGATGACCATAATGGTTTCTTGCGCCCATCTGGAAGCATTTGCAGGAGTGTTCCAGAAGTCACTGGAAGAGGAAAAAAGTGGGGACGATACACCGATGAATCGCGCAAAAGCAGTGAGGAGACACCACTAAATGACATTGAACTGTTTTCTCATTTTTGTAGGGAATCGAGTTTAAAAAAGCAAGTTCTTTTGGTTCGCGGAAAAGGAAATACGTAGAGTACATCAAATTTATGCCAACCACCTGATGGGTCATTCTGAGGTAGTCCACAAAACCAGATATATATGACACGTATGGTATGTATACACTCGGCTGGAAGAGAAGCACACTCCTAATATAAAAACAAGCACAAAGGATAGAGAGAAAGAGTATTCTCCTATTATGTGCCTGAGGCATGAGCATAGTGGAATAGGCACGCTCAATTGCGATGTGACTGTGGCATCGCTTCTTCAGTCCAAGCATCGTATAAGAAGAAAAGGCAGATCACGAAAAAGACCAAAGATATTATTTCCAAGTCATCGGAGGGGGTATATGGCGGCTGTTTCGACTCGACGGCACCCAGTGACAACAGTAGAGTTTAGCATTATTTAGTGCCTTACGAGAAGCAAAAATACTTTGGACATTGATGGTCGAATAGAGAATTTTCTCGAGCACTTCCAGAACTGAATGCACAGATCTCGCAATCGAAAAACAGTGCTGCGAAACTGGGCATTTGTACACTTCCATGAAAAAAGAAGCGCTATTGATTTCTCGGAGTGGTGAGAAATTTGCTGGTTTTTCTATGCGTTTTATCCTTTACAACCTCCAGCACTTGAGGCAGTTAGATATATGGACGTTCTCTAGGTCACCACTATATTGTAACAGTAGATACGACTTCCGAAAGTTTTATTAGGTGCAAGGCGCACAAGGTAATATGGCACCCAGGTCATTAAGGACCACTAAAAATGTTCGTTGGTTTAAATAATTTAGTTCGTAAAATAACGTCACAAGTACACCTGACGATTTCGCCTCTTTATTCTGAAAATACTATGTTTTCATCAGACCATTGAACCTTCATGGCACTTTTTAGTTGTCACTTTGTAGAATCAACTAGTTTAAGTTGGACCATAGGTTTTTGCAAGCACTACACAACACTGACATGTTCCGCTGTTGGTTGGTATCTCACACCAACATAAACTCAAAAAGGAACACAAAGAGAAACAGTAGGAGCTTCACCGGAAGACTGTCGGCTGAACAACTGTAAACACGAAAGTTTTCGGTTCACAAATTCTCAGTCTCCGCACTAGTGATCTTCAACCAGCGCTTCGGGAATGTCTTGGAAATCAAATCGATGACCGAACTGAACCGCACGGGCCACTCTACCGGATAGTTCACACACTTGTTGCTAATATATTAACCGGCACCTGAACCCATCCTCTAACAAGCACCCGCATCGAAGAACAGTCTACAACGAGACAGTCGTTCTGTCGACACATGGGAAACACTAGCCAAACACACTCATCTAGTCACAAAATTTCCCACTAGCATTACACCGACAGCAAGGGAAATAGAAGAAAAAAAAGGAAAACTTCCCATATCGAACACCGTCAACGGCCAAAGAGCAGCACCAACCACGGCTGTGTACATCCAACCTTTGATCGACATGCGGATGCGACGCCGACGCCAAAAATCCCTGGAATTGGTGAAGGTTAATTGAACCCTCTATATGCGTGAAGACACTATTCCCGATGTACGACAAGCAGATGAGATACAACTACCCAAGTATTGAGATCTATCCACCTCATCTAAATCTTCCCCCGTAGGAACAAAGTTCGGCTTTGAGTCAATCCAGCCCAACAACAGCGTTTTACACTTCGAAGGTATCAAGCTCATTCAAAACATACACATACTATTGTTCAGACGATCGACAAAAACTTGCACCTTATTTGGATCCCTAATCGGTAGCATAACATCATCTGCATATTTCAAGTCAGAGAATTTCCTGTGTGATCAAATATTAGATACCATTCTTACATGAGGCTAGGAAGATTTCCATTGTCATCTCAGCGACAAAACTGAGATGAAGAAGAGCAAGAGAGTACCCAAGGCAAGCACTATTTGTCGTGGTGAGCTCTGGTGGAAGATCGCCATAAGTACAAGCTCGGCTTGGGCTGTTGGCACACGGAAACCCTATGATTAGACCACTTCTAATGAATCTTCGTGTGATTCTCCAGTTGACTAATCACCGAGCCACGTTTCCAACGATTCAAGTGGGATTCTAATGAGAAAAAAGTGTAGAAGTACTGAGTTGGGTGGACCGGAGAGCACCGGGAACACACCTGAAATAAATACGAAACCGGTGATGTGCCTTCGTATGCGAAACATGCTGCTGACAGCGACGGTTCTGCGCTATTGGCACACAAGACTTGGTTATCGTATGAGAACAGCTTTAGGTATACGTTTTATTAAGATCGAAAGCAAGTGATGAGAAACGACAATCACAACCGTGAAGCTAAGACTAGCGCGGACCTGGATGGTCATCACCTGATTTCGTAGGACCTTCGTCGACAGATCGAGCGTGGTTATTAGCCGAGCCATAACAAGTGATCCTCTAACACCAGAGTAACCACTGAATCCCCCAGGTCTCCCAATCAGTTCGGCCATAGACAGCAATTCCCTGTCGCCCGGTTAGTTACCACACCTGGCTTAGTGAGATTTCATGTGGTTTGTTCCACTCAAAGTTTCAGGATTATTGTTGCCGATACGTCTCCTTTCATATCAATCAAATAAAAGCGTCCCATTTTTTAATTTAGTGTTCAAAGACGGATTTGATTATTCATCTTTGATTTCTCCGCCTTTCTCCCCACTCACTTTTGCATTCGTCTCACCCCATTCCACCGTATATTGGTCTCATTTTTCTCTAACATTAGTCGCTGCACTACTAGGAGTCACCAAGTGATGTTATTTGTCAGTTTGTGTTATTTCTGCCAGTACCAATGAGGACCCCTCATTATGCGAATACCGAACATACTTAATGCAAGAGAGCTACATAACGGACGTCAGCCCACAGCCTCTAAATTCCATTGGGCAAGGACGGGACCCATGAACCACGAATCTGCAACAACACAATTACACAGGGCTTTGATAGTTCCGGTATAGTACCTATTCGGATGACGGCGAATTGTTGATTATTTATGTTCCCAAATTGGTTTATTTTGGAATCTTTTTGAGTGAAGATTCATTTAAAAAGCACAAGAGATTAAAGGAAGGCTCTAAATAGTTCCGAAAACCGGTCAGCCGTGGTTTACAGTTAGTAAATCATAAAACGACGAGAATTCATCCTCCCATGATAGATCATAGTAGGTGCAAAACGCATACCGAACATACCGGCATTATCATTCAAACGATCTAGAGAAACCGGCGAATTGCAAAGCATCATACGCATATTCTAAATCAGACAGATTGTCATCTGAACGAATATCAGCGGCACTATTCTCACATGAGGATAGGATTTACTCCATAACCCTCTCAAAGATTGAGTCAAACGCTTTTTTGAAATGAAAAAAAACAGTGAACATATATTCACATAACCTGTCTGTGTTCTGGGGTCTGTCGCAAAGTGAAAATTTTATCAATACAGCCACCACCGGGACGGAAACTAGCCTGATTCTTACTCATACACCTTTCGCGACTACTAGATAGTCGACGGAGGATAATGCCTAAGGTAAGTTTGGGTGCGATGCTACACTAATTCCGGTGTCATTTCACTCGGGAATCTATCGCCTTTCTTATAAATCTGCACAATCATTGATGAATTTCTTCCCGTTCTCATATTGATCCCAGGAGGATTTTTTAACCCGGATGTTAGCACTTCGCCGCCATCCTTTTAAGATAACTTATCTCCTTCATAGCCTTCATTTTCAATGGTGGGCTGGCATACACCCACAATGGTTCACTGGCACCCATAAATAGAAGGTCTAGTCTGAAAGTGGGGCAACTAAACTGTTCCCTAAAGTAGTCTGCCCAACGCGCCAGCCAACGCTTGAGAGTGAATCAATGTGCCCTCAGATTCCTGCATCACTTCGCCTACGCTCGGCTTCCGTGGACCAGCATTCCTTATCAATCGGTAAAGGTTGCGACTGTTTCCGATAACCGCAGCTTCTTCTATTTCCCATACGTTTTCCTATCCACCACTGCTCCGGGTCATTTATCAACTTTCTGGTCAATTGACGTCTCGGGAATTAACGTGTCTTATGGTATGCTGCATCCGACAGGACGGACCTTCGAGGATTTAGCAGTGCCCTTTCAAACTATCTGCATTCAATTTACGGGCACTGATGCAGGCAGATCTTTTAAGGGGTATTTAGCCTGTGCACTGGAGACCTTGGTCATCGATGTGTGTTGTATCTAGCACACTCGCATTCAAGACTCCAGCTCTATCATTCGACTGACATCCTCCTCTGGTCCCTCCATGAAGTTCCATCTGCATCGTTCTGGGGATTCCAAGATTGAGGCTTTTGTTGTTACCGGCATTGATGTGGCTCTCAGTGAGAGAGCTGAAGCTATACTACTTGACAATAGCCGGCTATGCGCAGTGAGACTTAGAGGTTCGTGCAGAGTAAACGTCGCTCTGATAGGCAGTTTTTGTGATCTCAGCGTACACACCAACAGATTGCAGCCCAGATACAATCAAGGACACTTCCCATTAAAAGTTGCGCGACCTCTTTCACACAGTGAGGCGAAGTGAAATCGTGATTTTGGCAAGGGACATGAATGCTAGAGTGGGTCCAGCTGTCCTCTAATGAGGCGCATCTGGGTCGACTGTTGTCGTTCTGAAAACAGGGAGCGGTTGTTGGCTTTGTGCTCAGACCACCAATTTTTTCTCGCTAGTACAAACTTCAGACGTTCTAACCGCCGGTACACCACTTGGTGTCTGCCCTCTTCGATTCGGCGGAGGACCAAATCACCGTTAGCTGCAATGGCTTGGTTGTCTACAAAATTGCCGGTCGTACTGGAGCACGCCCATCGCCTCCGACTACGCGTTAGTGAGCACTAAGCTGCCCACATGCTTTGGTAAACACTCAAAACGAATCGCGCAGTGTCGGTTACATTACGCCAAGATATCTGATCCGGCTTGCTTATCAACCTTTCGAAGCGCAATGGATGAAAAGCTAAGATTGCCCCCACTTCAAAATATCAATGAACACTGGTTGCTTATCAAGAATCCCCTGTATTCTGCTAGCTTGGTGAGTTGTGACCTGACCCGTCGCGTTGTAACACCCTAGATTTCTGCTGAGCCTTTGGGCCTTCTTGACACACGCCAGTCCATCACGGATGGTAGCTAGTATAATGAAGCACGGCTCTGTATGAGACGTGAATTCAGGGCAAACTTGCGTGAGGGTGGCGAGATCTGGTGGTCTCAGGAAGCCTTGGAGATGGAACGTGATGCCACTACGGGAAATTCCTTCAAGTGTTTTTACCTCATCCGATCTACCGGTAGCAAAGTATTGGGTGTGAACAAAACTATCCGCAACTTGCGGCGCCGTACGCTGGGTGGAGCACTTTCAGGCACAGTCTAGCTGGTCCTCAGTGTGGAAGATTTAACCAGTGGATTGGCTCTTGTAGGTGAAGTTAGACTATCAGGGCAGGATCCGCGAGATCCCCCGAAGCAGTGGTTGGAGACAATAGGTTATATAACCCAGTTAGTGGCATTCTCGCATTTGAAACCTTTCTTGTTTTGCTCTTCAACTTATCCTTTTTTCTGTTTGAGCAGATGATGCTGCGACGTAGGAGCCACCCAAAGCACGCTGGTACAAGGCTAATGGTTGGCCAAAGTGAAACTAAAACGACGAACGCACTGGCCTAGGCAATAACCAGAAGTTGATTAGTCCAAAAGTGTTGTGACTACCCGCGATGATCGGTTCCAGGTCAGCTGGCCGTCCTTCTTTAACTAGGAGGGGATTCGAATCACAACCTAGATGCCCGACTAGCCGCACCAGACTGGGGAATCAATGTTTCTATCTCAAAGATTCAGATACAATAAGGCTTAATCTATAAATAAATTGCCCAATGATGCAGATAAGAGTAAACTTTGATAAAAACGAGAATGACAACATTTCCCAATATTATTCCCTCAACATATGGCGATGGACCGACAAAGAATTTAAGGTTACCTACCTGCAGTGCGATTTCCAACATATTCTACTTGGGATGTGAACTGGATTGAGAATAATGGTAATCCTAAAAAAGAGACACATTTGTGAAAACTGAGAAAGATAAGGTATGCTTACCTCACCTAAAAAGGAATACAGGTTGGTTGCTGTCTCTGACTATGTGCTATTGATTAGGTTGTGTTTTCAAAGAAACGGCTAAATCATTTATCGAGTTAAGGCTTAACTGATTCCCTAGACAATATGCAGAAAAATTCATTGTATCAGAAGTCAAGAGGATGTTGACAATTCTAGTATGACCATTGACGACATTTCTCTGTCCTCGTTGTCAAGGGTAGGACTATAAGCAAACAAATAGTGTCATTTCTCTACATTAGATGTTTATATTTCAATTATTCTTTATTATCATCATCGTTCAGCTTTAAGTAGCAAGGCAAGCCTTACTGACCGCTGCCTTTACCCCAAAGTTACAAATTTCTAAAAAAGACTGAATATCCAAGGGAAACAAGGGGTGAGCCTACGCAGGTGGGAAAAGAGGTGCCGCTGCAGCCAACACACGGAACAAAATCTAAATGTAAAAAAGCAAAGTTTCAGTCATTCTCATTCGATAGAAAACGACAACACTGCAGCCACTGTTCATGGTTCCCTGCCACATCCTTCAGGGTATTCAGCCAGCTAAGTGACAAGTATTTCGGACCCCAACCAAAAAGGGGTGACACCTACGTCATCCGATGATTTCCACATGACTTCTTCTACTCCTTGGGAGGGACAAAAATACGGCACGGCATGGTAGACGAGTGTTCAATATACGGAACACCTGACCCAACCAGCGCAGTCTACTAAATATCACATCCTGAAATAAGCACACACTGAGAGCCTACACCTAGCATTAGATTCCTGACCACTTTACTCACCTGGTCACACCATTCAATCCTGGTGATACTACGTAGACATCGGTGATCGAAAACCTCCGACCGACGAATATCTCCCACACGCATACTCCCTGTCTTGCAGCTGTACAAAAGAACTGAGCGCATTACGGTACAGCACAAAGGACCTTTCAATTTCAATGAAATATCAAGCCGACGCCACAGGTGCTTCAGTCCAGTGTGAGCTGCTCCAGGCTTCGGTATGCGCCGTCACAACGAGACTACACCTTTACGTGGTGTGACGGCTTGCGTGCCTCCATGATCCAACGAGCTATACAGGATGGCTTATCTCAAGCCGAAGATCCAATCATGCCTGGAAGGTCAATGGATAGAGGCCTGACGAAGTAGTCTCCTGGTTCTCCAAGTCGGGGATTGATCTGACTTAGAACTTCAGTCGGAAAAACAAGTGGAAGAATAATGGATCCAAGTAGATGCGCTTCCACACAGCTATGCCTCGCTGCCTTGCGGTCAGGTTCTTGCCAGAACCAAAGACTTTGGTTGGGAATCCTAATTGTCCTTCCTCTTAGCGACTGGACCCCCTCACAGCACCCGTCCATCAATCCCCAAGAGTTACACGCCTACAAATAATTCCATACTGCATCGGTCGTCGCGCAGGATAATCAGGACCGCGCTGTCCATTGCATCGAGCGGGGTGGGTGGTGATAAGTATGCTACTGCTCAGAGTTTCCTCTCTTTTATTCAACCTGTCTCTTCTGTCTCCAACCGAATCTCTTTGCCCCTTGTCTACCCATAATTTCGTCACTGACCGCGCTGGGCAGAGCTTTTCATGGACCACTTTAACTGGCCACACGCTAACGTATTTAGTCTGACGTCTGGAGCTGTGAATCCTTGGGAGATGCCACTTGATTCCCCAACGGAAGTGGAAGTGGAGTCGAATATTCGGCTTCTGAAGAGGGGAAAAGCTGCCGGTCCAGATGACATTCCCCCAGTTCTTTTCAAATTGGTTGGAGAAGTGCTGATGAAATCACTTACCTCTTCGCTTCGTGATATTTGCTCCGAGGAGCGTATCCCGCTATCGTGGGATGAGTCACTGAATATACTCATCTTCAAGATGGGTATACGGAGTGACTGCAGCAGTCATCGCGGGATTACTTCAAGTCCGATAGTTACTAAGCTTTTAGCTTCGATAGTGCTGCGCCGTTTGACACCGATTCGCGAGAGTAACATCCGCGAACAACAGGCCGGATTTTGGCTAGGTCGAGGCTGCATCGACCAGATATTCACTCTTCGACAGATACTCGAAACGCACCACACGAACTGCCGCCCTACCATCGTAGTCTTCCTCGACTTGAAAGGTGCTTTCGACTCCGTGGATCGACCAGCACTGTTC
>LUCM01010439.1:0-28114 GCA_008360955.1 Fasciolopsis buskii
GTAGTGTAGTAAGTCAGCCTCTGAGTAATGTAGAGATCAGGAATTTAGTTCTAGGTGCCGGTTATCAGAATACCTTATGTCAGTTTATGGAGCTTAGTAGACTACGTTGGCTGGGTTACGTTTTGCGTGTGGCGAACACTCGCCTGCCATTCGGTGCCATATTATGCGTTCATCCCACGGATTGTGAGGAGCCATTTTGAGGTCAGCGGATTACGTGACAACGTGGAATGAGAAATGTACAGCGAACTTAGGTAAAGTAGGTGCCTCACGTCTTCGTGGTTGGGGTCCGAAAGACTCGTCAACTAGCTAGCTGGAGACACTGAAAGATATGGTAGTGAACCGTAAACCGTGGCGATCGTGCTCTCATTTTCTATCGAGTCATAATGATTGAAAGAGTGTGTGTATACACTTAGGCTGCGTTCCGTGTGTTGGCTGCAGCAGCGTCTTATCTTTTCCCGCCTTTGTAGGCCCACTCTCTGTTCCCGTTGGATAGTCATTCCTTCTATAGAAACGTGTAACTCTGGGGACAATGCAGCGGTCGATGAGGCATGCCTAGGTGTTTAACGCTGAACGATTATGATATTGAATGGTAACCCTGCAGGAGATCGCAATGCGTGGACAGCTGCTGATTTAACCTCTTGGAACATAGTCACGTGATTAAATGTAATCCATACTCCTGCCCGTAATGATAAAGCGCACGCTTTGCCGGAGGGCTCAATTTTCGATGATGAGAATAACTTAAGGTAAACCTGGAAGACCTTTTCTTGATAGGGTCCTTATGGAGATGCTAGCCGAAAGTTTTCAGGATCGAGGATCTAGTTATGACTGAGCTCTGCGGAATGACGCTGGTCATAAATGTTAGGAGTTCATAGATATAATATGTATCTAATTAATTCCGCATGTTTTACGGTCATCGTTTTCGATATTCATTTCGTCAAGACTGGCCGATCTAGGGTTAGACGGGCGGATTCGTGCGAAAATAAACAGTGGTATGTCATCTTGATTCTCTTTGCCTTGAATACGAATGGGTGGTCTTGATCGTGGGCTTATAGTCACCCTCACCCGTATCAGATTTTCAACATCTGTAGACGCAACTTCGATACAATAACTCCCCAAAGTTGATCCGCAGCCACCTTCGTATCTGCGCCGCGTTTAGTGCAATCGTTTCCAAACTGGCACGGGGTGTTCTGCACATGCAGCTAAGTCCTTGTCGTAAAAGAGCCAGAAATCATCATTGCGGTTCGACTTCTGGCCACGTTCAAACTGGCACAGACTGGTATTCGTACCGCTCGCTGACCTGGAAGTGCGGTATTGACAATCCGTCTTGACAACACTTCCAGTGACATGCTCAAATTTTCCACCAAAATCCTAAGCCCAGTTGTTTTTTTACTTGATTTCAGTTTATGCCATCGGAACTACTGTAAAGAGAAGACGGTGCGATATACAACGACATCCTTTGTTTGGGCTTCATGACGCTCATCGTCGTCCTCCATATCATTTGACGTCTGCACAATAGTCTGGGAATTCCTATGGCTCATCTGGTTTCTGACCCCCGCAATGCAGCGCAAAGCTGGACCTATTTTATCCGATTCCCAAACCCATCTTCGGGAATGACATCCTTGTGACTTGAATATTTATATATATATATATATATATATCTCGAGAATCGAATCTGCAGCATCAGGAGTGTGCATGGAAGCTCTTCGTCGAGGATTCCACAGATACCACTTACTGCTTGTATATGCATATATATATATATATTTACTTACCTAACTAGAGGAGTCATCATCCCAGATTCGAAATGAACAAATCTATCAGATGACAACCACACGAATAATGTACAGCTAAAAAGATTACATGCGCCAGATTTGGTTTCGTTGGTTGAAGAGTTCCTCCAGAGAATTTCAGTTAGCACATCAACCGGCCATTCAACTACAGCGCTGGATATTCTAAACCCCCGGTTTGCTTAACACTGATCGAAATCCCGTCATTGCACAGTATAATGGACATATCGAATGCGATTCTCGAAGAATTTCTCTGCTCACTCACCGAATAAGCGGAAGCAATACTGGATTTTGGTGAAAACTCAAGGTGAACGTGCACGGTATTACACGCCCTAAGGGAAGACCATGATTTCCTACGAACGCGATAAGCGCAAGTCATCCCAGAACGGCTTGGCTTGATAAACAGCATTTGTGATAATTCTCGACATGCTGGGTAAACAATGAGACTCACTTTCATTTTACTATCCTAACTGCACCAACGTGCTCTGGTTTCTACTGCTGCCGCACATCACCACCTAATCAAAAGAGAAAAGGAGTACGACCACTAATCAAAGATCTGCAGATTAATTCACTGAAGAATCATAAAGAGAGGCTTCGGATGTAAGAACGCCACTGACCGCATCACTGAGCTATATCACGAACTGTCTCCAATCAGTGCTTGCGAGATCTCGTGGATCCCAACCGCGTAGTCTAACTGCACCTACGCCAGCCAGTCCGCTAGTTAAGGCTTTCATACCTTTCCCCAAGTTATCGACTGGTCGCCTCGAACCAGTTCCCAAGCACTGACCGGACCTTGGAGAACGGCGTGCAGCGAAACAGCCGTTCCGTGAGACACAGATGAAACATGTACTAACCACCTTGATCTGTTGACTCGACGCCTACTCAAAAGACTGAACCCCAGGACCAAGCACTTGTGTTCAAACTATGAGTTGCTGACACAAACCTCTTATTATTTTCTACCAACACTATGCAGACAACGGCGTCTAGAAACGGAAAAACTTTACAAATCTACCACTAACATACAGGATTCAGCACCATATGACGACTCTGGAGTCTCACTGCATATATGCAAACTCGACCTTTATTCTATAATCGGATATCACGTCGACGCCGCAGATACCTCAAGTTGGTGACTACCAATCGACCCTCCAGCATGCGAGGGGATACTTAATTCGATACACGACCACAAGGTAAGATTCAACTGATCAAGTAAGAAAATCTATCTACTCCACTCAAGTCTTGATTTACAACAACAAGGTTTTCTTTCGAGTATATATATATATAATTCTTTTGAAAACAAGCATGGTGCCAATGCAACAACGTAAATGGGACTACAGTAAGCAGAATAATAAGGTGGAAGAACAGTAAATCGCATGTTAATCGTTTTCTCAGCCTGTTTTTATCGTACACATTTTGTGATTTTTTTCCAGATTATTCTTAAGGGACTGAGTTCCACAGACAAGCCACAGGGCATTCGCGCCATTGATTCCAGTTCTATGCCGTGCTTGTCAGCGTCTGCAACTAACAACAACGCTTGGGCCTCAACCAAGAAGACGGAAAGCACCAACCGAGGCCAAAACTGACACTAACGTTTTCATACCTCTACGCCAACTTACCTAATTCAGTCTCTTGCGAACCAACTTTACTCTGGTATCATTTACATTGATTGCTTCCTTCGTTCTCTGTCTTCGTTACTGCCACATTCCTCTGATTTCCTTAACTGAGCTCTGTTCCTCCTTATTAGGTTGAGCATGAAAACGCCTCTCCTTTTATTCAAAACCTTGACGTCGGCCCCAACGATTGAGTCCAAACTGGCTTTTCTGGTTTAGGTAGCCACAGCAATTTGCTGTTCTGGCTCTGAAGTCGATTTTGTTTCCGCCACGTTTCTTCAGTTTTGCTTTTGATCTATTGATGGTATCAGGCGCGTCCCTGGGTTGCCAATAGGAGAACCGCTACCAACCATATGGTTAGTCCTGAATAAGGTTTTTCTCAATCCTACCGAGTAAGCGCCCGCAGACAAGCAGCGGGTGTTGTGGGCCTGGTGGGTTTTCCGCCGGCAAGCGATCTCCTTAAAAATACCACAAGAGCCCGCTGGTGGCAGTGTGACATATGAACCGATGGACTGGACACCGGCTCGTCTGGAATGATTCTCCTATTTTGCAGAAAGTACTTGTTTACGCGAAAGCTAGCGGTTCATCCTCGAATAAAAAGCCTACTCTGGACTGAGCGACCGCGTAGTACAACAGTTCACGACGCATACAACTATGATTACCGCTGGTCTTTGCGTGAATTTTTCTTACATTCCAAGTATTCACGACAGCAACCTTACACCGTACACAACCCTTTGTGCTCTTATTGATTTGCGTTAACCCCCTTCCCACCCGATTCCCTCACGTTCTTGGGGTTATGCGGTCGGCCAAGCTAGTGATAGTGTCAATGAAGTAAGTCTTGTTCCCGTTCTCTGGCGTTCTACCGCCCTCCTGGTTGGAGCCCAAGAGATGAGGACCGTTGTTGGTTGAAGACGGTGAGAGATGGCTCAGAACCAAAGTCACTGGCACGAATACTCCGTATCCTGTCTGTAGAACCCATCCCCCTAAAAATAATACGAAATTAACCAAAAAGAAATCACAAAAACACAAAAAGCTGTTGATTTATTGTTTATTTTCCCCTCCCTATTTCCCTTTCTGCAGTCCCGCTTACATGTTGCTTTGGCACCGTGCTTGTTTTCAAGCCGGTGTAATATATACATATATATATATATGTTTATATATGCATATATATCAGGCATCTTAGTCCACTAGTCCAACACGTACAAACATACGTTCTTGCTGGTATTCCAAACAAATTCCCGATGGACTTATACAAATAGCCACCGATGGTGTGTTAGTAACCTCGATAAAGGTGATGAATTCATCATCACTCTCGGTTTTGCATTTCTGAAATATATTCTTTGCTTGTTCAACCGCGCTCTCTGGCTTCCCATTGGATTGAGTGTGGTTACGGCTTTTAATATGATGTCCGAATCGCCGTGTCCTTGAGAATTAAACACTACTGAAAATCATCTGAATTGGAATCCCATGTCACGTATGGTCATCTACTTTGTCGATAATTTTTGAAATCGTCTCCAATTTCGGGGGACCAATTTTGCAGAAGTCACTAGTGATTCATGGTCGCCAAGCAACGGTCGTTTTTGCGGTAGGATATCCTCAATTTCACAATGTTCCAAGGCCGATCGGGTATTGGTCGCGTTTTCATCAGTTGTTGAGTTTGTTGCTGATCAGATTGTCTGCATGTCATACAGTTGGCTACCATGTGTTTAAAGTGTTCTGCCGTACCCGGCCAGTAATAAGTCTTTGGTCCGACTGATGCATTCATTGATACCTGCTCGTGAACAATGTAACAAGCGAGGAATCTCTTTGAATCGCTTGTGGGACCACCAAATCAGTTTATCCTCCTTCGTTTGCTTGTCACGAAATTTGTGTAGAGTTTTTCGTATATCTGCCCTCCTCGAACGATAACCTTCAGGGATTGTGGTCTTGAATTTCAAACTACGATGCCCCTTATTTGCGTTAATTCCGTCTTGTTCTCGGAAACCAGTAGCATGATTGGTGACATCTTACCGGCCGTGAACGTTTACTTGCTTTTTTGCTAGTTTAGGGCTAAATGCATACGCATTATCATTTAATCTAATCGTCTCGGTATTCAGCGTAATAGCTTATCCATGATAATGATCCGTGGTCTGCGGCCCGTGCGTGTGTGTGTAAGTCGACCATACATATGATCGTGGGACTTTCCAAGGCCTACACAGTCATCAATAGTTCCCCGATTAGTGCATATTTCTGCCTACAACCTATCAACATTCAGCTACCATAATCAATGGGGCCATCAGTTTCCAAACGAACGGATTGTAATGCATATTGATTTCTGCCGCACTATACACTTAGCGGTAATGATGGATATGCGAGTACAAACATCTCCACAATAAGTTATTTTTTGTGACCGAAGGGGATTGCTGCTCTTCTGCCCAAATCCACGTTTTTGTCGTATGCTTTAAGCGACTGATACTCTTTACACCAATCCAATAACCAATCAGCCGTCGCGTTTATCCAGTTGATCCAAAGATATTCATCCATTACGTGAGGCAATCAACAACAACAGTATTTGATTGCTTGTCCCCTTACCTTATGTAGATTATGAGTTTCTGGCTGAAGTTGAATACAGTTTCCGTATTTGTTCTTGATTATTTGAACTGTCGAGGAGTCACTGACTGCGGACAATCCGAAGGTTTAGATACCGACAAAACAGTAAGTATATCCGGCTACCTACTTATTATGGATCATTTTCTGTTGTATTAGTTGTTGACTGATCTTTTGACGGAAGTTTAGATCTGTTTGCTGTCTTCACGAACGCAAGCATCTACACTTACGGTCGTACGCAATTACGAAATAGCTCATGCATCTGCCATTCCCGTCATGGTAGGTGGTCTATGGCTTGCCTTGTGTATGGTAAATTTTCCTCGCGAGCGTTATTGAAAGAATCACATTTGTTCACAAATGGAAGCCTGTCGGCAGACGGGGATAGTTTCAAGCGCAGATTTGACCCAATTTTTTTCGATAGTCTTTTATTGCTGTGGATTTCAGCTATGGTTTATCGTTTTCGATGCCAAAAGTTTGTATCAGCGTAAGGCTTCAAGATTACCAACGCGAAGTACGAAACCACACTAACATTCAGGGCCTTTATATGAGTCGGGATAATGTTAATTTGGCGCACCACGGAGAATGTTTCTGTAAGCTCACTTATCTCGGTTATTGTTGCTCTAGCCTCAGAGGCCATAGTCAGTCATCCTATGGCTGGAGATCTTTACGCAGTGTTTCTCTACTCCTGTTATTATTTTTCCGTTTATAACAACACTTCAGTTTGTCTTCGATCACGTGAAATTTGTAAGCGCTATATGTCAGCCTTGATGACCCCTTGGAAAATTCCATTTAGGTGTCACTGTTCGTCAAAAGTTGGGTAACATTTTTCACTGGGAAATTAGCACTGTCAGGGGATGGTCCTTTTCCGCATTACTCGTTATTATGAACGAACACTATCCTCTCAATCGGTAACTATTTCTTCATATGCGTTAGTAGTAGGAGATTCAATGTTTTCATGAAATAATTCACCATGTGATATCAACGCTCAACTTTCCATTAAGAAACCATGGAAGCACTGTACAACTGTTTCATCCTTGCAGGAATCATCAGCAGTGCATGTCCACCGCGCCCGAACTGGGACGCGAACCCGGGACGAACGATTTTGAGTCGAACGCCTTAGCCATTACGCTACCGGGCAGGCTCTGAACGGTTTGTTGAACTTCACCACATGATGTTGCACTTATCCGTCACTGATTTGCATGGTTACTGTCCGCTAGCTTACGCGATCGACCCCTACTGGTGGATGACTTCGCTGCAGGTAGCCTAAGAGCGATGAAGGCTTTGGGCATGACCTACAGAGCTTGGCAACTTGGTGTGTTAGTAACAGGAGATTGAATGTTTTCGTTAAATAATTCTTTCTCAGTCAAATTAAGCAAAAAATGTGAAGTTGCGTGAAGTTGAGGAGCCTGGCCGATGGCGCAATGGCTAAGGCGTTCGACTCAAAATCGTTCGTCCCAGGTTCGCGTCCCAGTTCGGGAACGGTTGATATGCACTGCTGATGATTCCTAACAAGGATGAAACAGCTGTACAGTGCTCCCATGGTTTTTTAATCGGGAGTTGAACGTCGACATCACATGATGAGTTATTTCATGAAAATTATTTCTTCCTCGAGAATATTTTCGTTAGTTTACTTTCGGAAGACACTAAGTGGTTAAAGAAAAACCACGAAAAATCGTCAGAACCTGACGATAAGTTTGCTATGTGGCATTTATGAGGCACGTGCTGGTTCGATTCGAAGACTTCAGTTCTTCGTCGAGCGAACGGCGTTTTGTGGAAGCATCCATGTGACTGTCCATCCACCGGCCCTCTTGTTTCACCGATGCCTGTGCACTGTCGCATTTGAAAACTAGCCAAGCATCATCAGAACTGAATAATATTATACGCGTTTTGTTTACCCAGTCGATAGTTTCAGCGCATGACGAAATCACATGAATGTTCACCGGTCATGTGGTTCGTAGAGTCTTCGGCGACTCTGCTAGTCTAGTGTGTTGCTGAAATTCCCTTGTCGAAAACTCTTGATGAGAATCAAACAAAAGGAAAGTGGTCAACTCCTGGTAAACATTCGGTAGTGTGGATTCGTATGAGAGGTCCAACATCGAGTTTGCTCATTTTGTTGTGCTGTTCCAATAAAGCACTCTAAATTTGATTAAGGGTAGAAAGACTGTTCCGGATATGTACGTATATATATACATATATAATATCCACTTTGGTGCATGACGAAATATTAAGTAATCTGTCGGTATTTTCATCATATGGAGCCCTGGTAAATGACATGTTTGGACGGCAAATTTTGGCAGTGCCCTTGGGGTCGCGAAGTGTGTGTGGCGTTTCCGATAGCGATAGCTCTGTTTGCTCAACCCCAAGGACCAGATAGAACAGGACCGGATTCTCGAGCTAACAATCAAACTGCGCTTACAGTGACTTGGTCCTCGGATGACAAAATGTGAACATCGTAGCGGGGCTCTCAGTCACCTGTTCACTAAAGGTAGAGTGGTAACCAGGCTGAAGTTGTTGCGTTTGCCCAAATTTTACTATTAGGCGGTTTTGAGGCTTGACAGTTAATGGTTTGCTGGATATTCTGAGAACACTGAAGGATAACCTGCACAACTGACTATTGTAGTAGTGTGGATCTTTTGTAGAAAACTGATTAATTTTGGCCAATATTTTCTGTGCAATCAGCCTTAACGTTCGGTTTTGAATTTCTGACATGTTTTTGATTGCATTTGTTTAGCCGGACGGGATACTTGTGCATCACCGCTCACTCCGGAAAACTCGAAGTTTTCGTCTTCGGCTTTTGCTAAATAGTCGGCACTTTTGCACTGTTATATCACTGTTTACAATGCGTCTATCACATCTGGTTGGCTGATGGCATTTCGTCACCCCGATGAAAGATGTCCGAGAGTCGCCTACCAAGCGTAACCCGCACTATGGGAACAAGTAACGTGTATTTCCGGCTAAGAAAAGATGCTCGAAATGTTTTTTAATTTTCAAACGGCGACAAAGATAGTGATCGAAAGCAGTGACTGTTCGCATATCCACTTTGATCTCGTTTTCAGTGAAATACTGCAGATCGATATGAACTGGTATCGTGTAGCAGATTTTAGGAATCTACCACAGAGTTTACCAGGAATTATTTTTCCGTTAACGGCTAAAGCTTACCCGGTTTCCAAATGTGCCATTTTTATAATCGGCGTCTTCATTATGTGGTTGGGAGTACAACTGACATGTGGATTTGCAAAATACAAGGTGATTCCGTTTACTGAACTTCATGTCTTATCTATACTGGGATTCCTTTGCAACTCTGCTTTTTCGTGAATTTTGAAACGCAGATTAACATTAATTGATGCAAATTTGATCATCCGCTCATTCGTCCACGGTTACTTGAATCTACCTCCCATCAAAACACATTTGTCAGGCAATCTCTTGTCTCCCAGCCACTAATCGGGCAGCCAGATTTGGTTTTCTTTTGCGGTCATCTTTGACTGGGTATCTTGACCAGTGGCGTGGTCGGATTCTAACAGTTTTTCGTCTGTGTGATTTGAGATGGGTAACTTTCGTTCAGTTGATCTTCAGGTGTCATTGTGTTGAGTGCTTTGCTGCCTACTTCAAGTCGCTTTATTATAAAGATCACAAGTAGAACATAATTACGAGGTTCGAAAGAATAATCTAGAAACAATTTGCTGCTCTTCTGACTACCAGTCCAGAATCAGCTAGACAAATAGATGCGAACTCCGTAGAAATCAGCCGTTTTTTGGAGTCGCGGTGGAGTTTTCAGTCTGCCATGGGGATTACGAATAAGTCAGCCGTTGCCATCAATCTTTGATGCGCGTGATTATAGCGCACTCTTCGCTCTTTCTTCCAAGCGACCAGGATGTATAGGTTGATAAATAGTTAACTTCATTAAGCTAATATCTCTGTAGCACTGTTCCAGTGCTGTTTTCGTACACATTGAAGCGGAAAACAAAATAAGTAGAAAGAGGGAAAGGAAAATTATCTAAGAACTTCGATGTTCCACGCTGAACGGGAGGGAAGGAGCGATTCCTGATTCCGACAGTGTTTCATTCTGCCATCGATGGTTTTCATCACATTTATTACTTTCTGTGAGTAACTGGATAAGATTTAAAGTTTTTGGAATCACATCCATATAGAATATTAGGATAGAATTGAATAGGCCTTTCATTCTGGTTTCCCCATCAACGTTTCATCAAAGGGACTTGGATCACGCATAGTCTGAAAACAAAATGAAAATCTCCAGCGATCGTTATTGCGCTAGACTGAGCCATTATTTCGGTCCTTCATTATTTTAGAAACGTCTTTCCTCTTGCTTCAGAGAATAATTCACCGCCTAATTTTAATTAAAGATGTCCCATAAACGCGCAGGAAAAAAAATCAGATTTCAGCCGTTAATATCAGCACGTAGTTTCCAAAAATTGTTTTAAACGCTATTCATAGGGATTCCGATGTATTTCTTCTCTTGTCATTTAGATTTTTCCCTCGGTTACTTTACAGCCTCACCACTGACGAATAATTGTCCATTTAATCAGCAGAAAAATTTCCTAATCTGGTGGAGTCTTGTTTGACTGTAATTCCGAAAATAATTCATCAACGACTATTAGACACTGAATTCAAGATACCTCTTGTTGATGCGTTTACTTGTTGCGAATTTTTCTGACTCCCAAGTTCATGCAGAACACGCGCAATCATTTACCAGTTGCCATTGGCATTAAGCGAATAATTTGCGTATCCTAATTGAGCCAAGAGGACACAATGAACTGCAATTGGATATATATATATATATGACAGAGGTGTTTTCGCTAAAGTTCGGGGAAGAAGACGGATGCGCGGCACTCTCCATCGGGTTGACTGGCCTATGATAGTCAGTCTAGAGTAGATGACTAATTCCTGATTCCTAACCAACCACGGGGCATGGACGATGTATATGGCTGAATGTCCATCGGTTTCCCGAGCGGAGGAATGTGTCGGCACCCAGGATGTCCGGCCTCATCAGAGAAACGTATGAACTGATTGATCTACCGCCAGTTCAGAGTTGGCACGGACTTCAAGCTCCGTTCGGTCGCCTTGCAGGTTAGGCTTTGGATGGTCAAAAGCACCGACTGTGGATCTCTAAGAAAAACACCTACTTTGGCCTGGGCAACCTGGAATTATTGCGCTCACAAAAAAATCATGGTCCGGCATGATTGTGTTCTTTCATTGACAAGTTCTCTACAGAATCGCCTTGCTCATCTTCTGTTTCCCTCGCAAACACTCTTAGATTCATCCATTTTTATCTCCTCTCCATGTTACTGACGTAGAATTGAGACAGCTCTATAATGCTCCAATAAGCCTACTCCTCCGCTCACGGATGTCACGATTCTCCTCCAACCGCGTTCACCTTTCAGGGTTGGAACATAAAACATTCGCAGCTTGCTACGAATAGGTCGAGAAGTTTGCTTAGCGGGGTCATTCGATGATATCGGTGTTGACACCTGCTGTCTACAGAAAACTCGTACTTAAGGCTTCAAGTCCAATAACGAAATTGTATACAACCAACACTGATGTTACTTACAATTCGTGCTGTTCTGGAGGCACTGAAGCTGAGGCTGGCCTCTTAGAGTGACTTGGTGTTGTATGCATCAAACGTTCGTACAAGGCAAACAGGATACAAGCTGATAGAACACGCCTGTTTGTGATTTCCTTATATGCCCCCCTCCCAGAATGTAGACCAAATGCCGAAAAGGGTGGATACTACCAGCGTCTTTGGAACCTAATCAGAACAGAAAAAATAAACGAACATTGTTGTTTTAGCCGAGCATTTAAATGTCAGGTCGGTAATACTGCGCCAGGTGAACACCAACTAGAAGGTTAATATGGACTTAATTACAACCGCTTAAATAGTAGTGAAAGGCCTTTGAGCTCATGCTTTTGTCATTGACTGTTTGTACCCAGCATCAACTTTAAAAAGACATAGCGTCATTCAGCAACCCGGGGACCAACTCGGAACTGGGTACAGTTTTATCATATTCCACTAAGCCGCAGGTGGCGCAGTATCCCAAACTGCAGTTCGTACGGGAAAATTTGCCTTGATTCTGACCACGAATTGGTGTGCTTTGCGTCTTCTGTATGCTTTGGTGGGACCACCAGGAATACGGCATCCCGGGTCGATGTTGTTAAGCTGTTGCAGCCTACCGGGAAATAAATCATAGGGCGAGTGTCAGCGTTGGAATCCCGTCAAATCAGCTCTACACTCTGCTAGTCTGACCAGTTGAGGCACAACCTCCAAGCCAGCAAATCGCCAGATATCAAAGAGCTTCTTTGACTTATTGACGTTTGCAGTTCGATCTTAGCAGGTTTAGCTGTTAACCAAACCCAATTGGCCCTGAGCCCTGAATCTATAACAGGCCTAAGAAAAGATCGCGAAAACTGGCGGTCGAAGGGCTCTGCTGAGATGGAATCAGTTGCTGCACCAGGAATCATGCGAAAAATGTCCCACTTGCTTCGTCTTACTAGTGCTAAAAGACGTGTCAGTGAGACAATTTGCGAGGACAGCGGTACACTTATTCGTAGATAACTGGAAAGATGGACTAAATCTTCCAAGAGGCATTTTGGATGCCCCTCATGCGTCAAAAACCACAACTCCGGCTTAACGTGATGCTCAAATGGCAGTGTCCTTAGACCCGCCGAACGAAGTCGAACTCTGAACCGTACTTACACTTTTCAAGCGCCATAAGGCCGTAGGCTCAGATGGCTGATCATACGCTTTATTCAAAGGCGCGATATAACGAAGGGGCTGAATTATGCATTTTCCGAAGTATTTAACGAGGAAGAAGTTCCTCTGAATTGGATTGAATCGGTCGTTATCTCCGTCTTCAATAAAGGCCAACTGTCTAACAAACATAAAAGAATCAAATTAATGCAGGCCGCATCAAGGTTTCTTGTGTCTGTTGTTCTCCGCAGATTAAAGGCAAAAATAAGAACAAATTAGTGAGTAGCAAGTGGAATTTCGGCCTGGTCGAGGCTCCATAGTTCAGGTATTCGCTCTCCGTCAAATAAGGCAGTATCGAAATACCTACCAGAGACCGGCCATGTTCGTGGACATCGGAGCAGCTCCGGATTCAGTAGACAAGAGTACTCTATGAGATTTGTTTGATATAGCGCGACTAAAAGTATGTACAAATAATCAAACTCTTTTGCCGTCTTACTTCTGGACAAATAAGAGCCCATGATGTTCTTTCGCTTCCCTTTGTTGTCTCCAGCATAGCTCGTCAGGGATCTCCTATTTCGCGGTGTCCGTTTGGTTTTGTGATCGATGATGTCCTAAAGAGAGTGGCTGAGTACCTCCAAGATGGTGGTGTCGCACTCCTACCAAGGCACTGGTTTTCGGATTTAGAATACTTCGACGAGTTCGTACTTCCGGGTTCTAACTTCCAAGTGGTATAACTTCTCTTTTCCGCTTGATAACTGAAATGATCCAATGAGGCATGCAGTTAGAAACATCAAAGTGTAAGGTTTTACTTCAGGATTGGCCAGAGTCTGTATCTTTCACGCATATGAGCAATGAAAGAGGGGAAATTAATGGAGTTCTTTGTTTGGAAGCTGTATTTCTGAAAATGGACTTGGGAGAGGAGATATCTGTGCGTATTTCAAAGGCCAGATGTATTTCTAATTTCAAGCACTTATAGCATCGATACCACATCAATGTGCTTCTGAAAGTTCGGGCATATATTATCCCATGCACCTCGTATTGCTGTATGGTTGTAAAATATGCTCCCTACAAGTTCAGGAAGTCCGTTGCACAGCGGTTTGTGGCGCCCGCGGCTAACGTATTGTGCGAGGTTGGTGGGTTTAACGCCAAAGAGCCTAGCTGAGCGTTTGGCACGATCGATTGCACACTATGAGGGAGAAGATTGTCGTCTCCGATGGCTTGGTCATGTATTGAGAACGCCTACTCAGTGCTTGCCGTTTGGCGCGTTGTTTTATTCCCTGGACCTAGTTGGAAGAAGAAGCATGGAGGTCAATCAATGGACTAATACAAAGAGACGAAGAAGCAAACAGAATGCCTATCACATGTAGCGCCATCCCGGTTGCTAAGATGTAGCCGTAAAGATCAGTAGGATCTCCACGTTACCTCACGTAGATACGTGGATGGAAATCGAAATCAGTGGTGGAAGTGTATTCATTTTTATATTCAAATGCAATCACATGTATTTGTTTTTGTCTGCAATCATCAAAATTGCCAAACAGGGGAAAATATGCACACAAGAGTACCATAGAAACTATTGTTCATTTGTTTGTTTGTTCTGCTTTCTTTCATCATTTTTTTCAGATTTAACCTATCTACCCCAACCCTTCCCCCTGTCGCACCATGTTTTGTTTGGCACCCTGGCCTAAATCTGGCAGGTGTGAAAAGTTACTAATACTAATATCAATTTAATGACCTCCGTATCGATCAAGCACTATGGGATAATATTGATAATTTAAATTCTAGGTACAAATCAGGTATGAGTAAACCACACTGCAAACAAATGATACTGGATGGTGATGTAATTGTTTGGATATTTCTTCGACCCGAAGACTTGGATTATCTTGGATCTTACCTGCCATTTGTAATTTGCACACATGTTTATTGTTCTCGAACAAGTCAACCTACGGTATTAACCGAACAATTACGTCTACCACACCATCGTCACCATAAATCAGCAGTCGATGTGTACTCACGTGATCAGAAAAACAGTGTCGACAGTGATTTGCACTTTTATAGATGTTTGTATCGTCCACCATCGGCAGGTATTTAGCAGATAATCAATAGTTTAACCGAGAGAACGAATCGAGCACGCAGCGTTAGGCGTGTGATTTTCATCGATCAGCTCAGTTCAGTTGCTGCATTAGCCGGTTCGCTGTCACCTAATCACACTATTGTAGAGCATTAGAAATAAAACACTGAGGGGATATTATTTTCTATCTCGCAGCGCTTCACTTAGGTTTCTTCAGTTGACTGTTCCGCTGTGGTACCGGGTTTCTATCCCACAGGGTATAAGCAGAAGTAAGCCATGGAGAGTTCGAGATGTTAACTGGAACCTGGTTTGTTAAGCCATCGTTTCAAGAGCAATTAAATACATTTCTCATGTCATGGGTTCCGGGATGCTAAGTGAAAATTAGCAGACAGGTTTTCTTTTTCAGTAAGGAACTAGGATGTAGGGTTTCAAATACATATGAACGTTTTCATGGTTTTGAAGCACTACTGAGCAACCGTTGTTTGGTTAAAATTAGCAGTTTTTCGGTATTCTTATGTGTATCAGTGCACCAGCAAATTACGCTCATTTATCAGCAAGAAAGGGAGTCAGAATAGACCCCATGGTGAATCACTGGATTATTGTACGATTTGTGCAACTTACAATCTAAATGAATGTAATCGTATGTCACAGGATACTTATCACTGGTTTACCTGTACGCAAATGCTCACCTTGGATTCATTGTGAGCTGAGTCTCAGGATAAGTGAAGAGATTGCGAGTGTACTAGTTTTGCTCTGAGACCGCTCAATGGCAATTATGTTATCAGCAAAAGCTCAAAGGTTAAAAAGTGGGGTCACTAGAATCATCGAATTAAATGTGGTCAGAATTAGACGTTGTTGTGCGTTTCAACAGTTCTCACTAAACTGTGTGCACTAATTTAACTCAATTTGTTTTTTATGGATTTCCTTGAACCCAAAGTAGTCTACGTTATTGATCATAATTTGAGCGCAAGATACAACCAGTTAGTGAACTTCTTGTTACTGCCTGTGAACAAAGCTCTGCAGGATGAGAGCCTTGCACCACGCTAAACTCATAATTCATAGTGTCTATGGTGCGATTGGAGACTCTTAAGGTGCAAAAATGCAACAGAAGCGATTTCCACTTATGGGCTAGGATAGTCTTGTCAGTGATTTTTTTAATTTTTAGTACGTTCGGAGGACGTCGCATGACCAAAAACAAGAAAGGGCTGCAACACCGAGACCGATCAGAGTTTGCAGTATGTAGCAGAATCAATGGGTCTGAACACATTGTTTTCGATGCCTTTGACAACGTTCCTCAAGACAGTTTTCCCAGCCATAAATTGCATTCTCAACCGAACAGTGTCTTGGTATCACGTAAAAAACACGTACACCGATCAAACTGATAATACCAACGGCATTTCCCGCCTCACGGTTAATAAGTGACGTCAGATCTTCCTTTGAGAGTGTTCTTTCCCTCAATTTACTCAGTTGGATGGCCGAATGATATGCCGTTGTAATTTGTACTGTTCAGCACTCATGCGGTCACACTCGTTGACGTCTGGCTTTGATCGAACAAGTGATCTTACCCCATTGGCACACCACTTTAGTTCAGTTTACATGTGCTTTGTGTCGCTTACCGTTTACGCATGTGCAGTTACCAAAATCGAATGCACACACAGGATATACCAGTCTGCATGAATGTTCTTGTTTCGACGTAGAATCACAGCTGTGCTTGTTTTATCGCATTTTTCGTGGTTTGTTTGCTTATCCATTTGCTCACACATTTAAGATCTCCGGTCTCATGCGTTGCTGAACATTCAGTCAGTTAATCGACTGATCGATCGGTCCACGGTTTAGTTGCTCTGATGCACTTGACGGTAAGTCCGACCGGACCAGCCACGCACTACATAAAACCGAAGCTACTTTTCACCACATTAGAGCATAAGGATGTTTTGGAACTGATGCAGGGTTTTGTGATGATTTAATCAGATGTGACAACTTGTGCACATAAACATAGTCAATACCGAGGTATGATTCCTTCTCTGTTTCTAGACCACAGCAAGGTTACGTGCACATTTTTGTTGTGCGGGCTCTTGAGCCCCGTGGAATTTGTGCATTGCGTAAATCCGGCTGGCAGGCGAAAACTTTATTGACATTGAAGCCCGGTAGGCTTGAGTTTGCCTAGTTATTTCCTTATGTGATACAACAGACTGAATTTTAGTTGTGTAGCGTTCTTGGATGTACCATTCCCCATGTTATTTTGGAATTATGTCAAAAATATTGGGAATTGGGTGAGGATAGGCCTCTGTTTCACAAGACTTTTCGAGGATACATATGCTTACGGACTATGGAATACTTACTTACGAATGTGCTCAAGTGTAATGAATAAGGCTTCAGGTCTATGCAGACAAGAACCCATTAAATTACTTGAATGACACTTCCGGATTATTATGGCACAGTTCCGAAATAATACGGGGAATGATTCAGTAGTCTGGAGGCGTGACAGAAGTGATTATGAATAAGACTTGAAGTTGCCGCTAACCGTGATTACTTCCGACGAAACATCAGTTTTTGTAGTCGATACTACAGGTAGATGTTCACGCATGTCTGAAATCGATCAAGAATATTAAGGTTTATGTTCATAGGTTTAGACAAGGATTTTGAGCTGAGGAACTTCGTGCAGCTGAGGAAAAAGTGAATCATTTTACCATGCTGTCCTAAAGTTTGGTGTACAATGAACGAGGATTTTGTCCACAGTTTCATTTTGCACATTGTACAACGAAGATTGGTCAAAAAGACCCTCTGAGTTCAAGAGCATGGTAATGTTAGCACATAGTTGCTAGTCACTTTCTCACATAACTATTCGGCGAGGATCGGATACAACTACAGATTGACGCTTTGTTTCTTATCCTCATTTTGTCGCTCCATATCCCTGGCATATATTTCCCAGTCCATTTTACATGGTTCCAGCTTTAGAACACCAAAGGACTTCGTCTCTTAACCATAGTACGGTATCGTGCTGAACACATCAATCTTCCTGAGAAAACTAACTATTTATTGGACATATTTTAAACCTTTGATCTGCTTTGCAGTTTACTATTGTTTTGGTGTCACTTTCCGATTGCATTTGTTTGACCGGGTAGAAAAACTAAGGCTTTTGCTTGACTCTGCACACTCGAGTCTTCATTTTTTTTTCTTTGTTTACTGCTTGAACGTCCATTCGTTTTTTTGCATTCCCGCTGATTTCACTCTGTTATGCACACAACATATTAATTTATTTACCTTTTCACATTATATCGGTTCGAAGACTGTCGATCTACGGCCTCGGAATACAATAGAAGACACGTTCGGAGTTCAAATTCCACTCGTTTGCGTTTGAGTGCCCAACGAATAACTGACTGTTTTGATCGTTAGTCATTATAGCCTCCGAAGTGATTGCATTGATATCGGGATTAGCTGATGTTTCATCCCTCATAGTGCAGTCTGTGACTTGGATAATCGACAGTTTCGGGTAATGGTATTTTAAATAAAGATGTGTTCTCGCAAGAAAATGTCTTCGTACACCGTGAGTTTTAGATCAGTCGTTTAAATTCATGGTCGTTGCTTTGATTCAAAGCTCAAAGAATTTTTGATGAAAACGACACTGGGCGTTGGTGACGACAATTTTGTCGAAATCGTCCCTGCTGCTCTGCAAGGAAACATCCATGTTGATGGCCATGCTTATTTTAACAAATTAATTCAATGGTTGAAAGATGGCTCACATATCCACGAATTTAACAGTCAAAATAAATAGCTGTAATCATGAAATCCTCATCTTTTCACAACACGGTGTTTCTTATTCGCGTTCAAGCGGCGGTCTAGAAACTATAAATCTGAAAAATCGACCAAATGACTGTCGGTCCGAGACTTATCCATAATTGTGATTTTCTGAATTGATTCAATCAGTGAACGCTAAACAATCTTTAGGGTAATTTTTTAACCTGGAAATACAACTTTCACGCACACACCGTGTTTGTTACTGGCGAATGGATAAAGTTCTGCTGGGTGGGCGAATCCAACTATATATCTGTATATATGCATCGGGCTGATTGGGTTTACCCTCCTCATTCTTTCAGAATGCTTAGGTGAAGCACAAACCACTGAAGTGTTTTTGTCTACTTTGTATGTATTTTGGCTCGTTGCTGCCACGTTTTATGTGAATGCAATCAAGGAATACAACAGTGTCTTCCGATAAAAGGTCTCAGCCGTTCACCTTATGGCTTCAGTTTGAGATCGTCTAAAGTCAGTGTTCGTGGCTAGTTCGAGAACCAGCTTAGATAGCCCTTTCAATTAAAAGGTAACAGTAGTCCAGGTACAAAATTTGTAATTTTGCCGCTGGCTTACGAGTAAATATTAGGTTGCTGATATTAACGATATCCATGATCGTCTGCGACTTATCTAATATGGCACTGAAGAGACACCGACAAGGCCTTAGATAGTCTGAATTTAGACATGGAAATGAATCGTTAACGCCATAGAACATCTTGTACAGCAGTGTAATGGCTTCTGCTCTATAATGAGTCCTATCGACCGCAGAGGATGTCTCTGCAATTAAAGTAATGCGCCAGGCATCCCATGCAAAATATTGGATTTTCTTTTTTAGACCTATTGGCTATTGCTCTTTGGCAAGACAAGAACACAAATATGACGGCTAATCAGTAGGTGAAATTTTCCGGGAAAAAATGAATTTGTCTCTGGTGATCTACTAATGTACCCGAGGTAGCTCTTGTCCTAAATTATGGAGAGGAATGCGATAAAATTCAACCCCAAAGATCATATATATGAAAATCAATGGAAGCCATGTTTTGTCTCTTTTGTGCTTAACCCAGAGTAAAACTCTCGGATTTGGCAGCTGATTGCGGTCTTTTGTATGCACGCATGTCTCAGATTCTCGGAGATTATGCTGCTTTCTGCATGCTACTATGAAATTATGCAGTTTTTTTGTAATTAGCCATTGTCTGTGAAAAGATGTATAGAAGCAGGTGAGTTGAAAAGTCCGGGCTGCAAATAGTGCTTTTCTACGTTGATGGTTTTCAGACATGTTTTTACGAATACAAGGATTGCGGCTGAATAGGTCGTAAGCGGCAGGTCAACCCTGTTAAACTACCCTAATCAGTAGACAGTTAGCACTCGCGGAACAACCTAAGTACGCTAAATGAAGGTCAAATCGGTTCACCGTTAGATGGTACCAATATGTTGAACTGGCGTAAAAAATCACGAATCGATTGAGTCTCCAGAATTAGTAGAATATCAATGAACAAAGCTGGTGGTTGACAAAGTTTTTTACTTGAGTTGAAAAACCAAGCAAGTCTTTCTATTTCATGCATGCTTTGTAAAGAACATAACCACTTTATAAGGATCCACTGTTTTGCTAGGAGAAGGAACAGCAATTATTTACGGATTCCAGGTGAAGATTGTCCGATTGGAGGCATGGTGGTGTCAAAGAAAATAAGCGGGGAAGACTGGGGGCCACTTGTTTACCTGCTTGTTTTGAACAATGCTGACAACAGCTTACATATCGACCGATTTGTATATAGATCAATTACCATGCACAACTCCTCCTACCAAAAACCATATCTTCACAGGTAATTTCCAAAATATTCAAATAATGTAACATTCCAATAAGAACTATGCGGATGACAAAAACAAATAGCAAACAGTGCGTTGATCGTGAGAATCAGTCTGGAACACTGCCTACTCACTGCTGCATACCAAACATGTTAAAAGATGCATTTGCAGCAGTTGCTAGATGAGTTGGTCAAGTTCCGTCACAAGGTGGCCTAGCTTTAAAACCACTCTAGCTGTAACTTTATTCACTGCCTAAATCCCAATCATCTGGAATGAAAAGTAAAGTACAAGTTTGCGGTGATTCACTTTTGGTGAGCATTAGGCTGCAATCTGATTGAGGAAAATTTCTCCAGTCCAACCTCACTGCAAAGTTTTGTTTCTGGGAGAAACAACAACACAAAAATCGAACAGTAAACTTGTTTATTCTTAAATTTTTAACTTATTCACCCGTTGACATGCTGTTTGCAGGTCTCACAAATCACTATACGTATTTCAAAATCTTTGTTGTCGGGCAATATTTTTCGGTAATTTCCTTGGTCTCGTCCGCAAATGGCTGATTTTTCTAGTCCAGGTTTGGTAACAGGCCACCAACATATTTCACACAATCACACTAATAGTATCACATTTGTCACATTGAAATTAGGCTCCGGTTGTCATTTTTACTGGTCACTCACTATCACAGAATTTCTTTAGACTATCATAGGTTTAGATTTGCTGTATCCTTTTGAATTATTATTACGCCTAGGCTCTTGCAGTCTAATCGATGCTGTGACCTACAGTGTCGCTGCTGGGTACCTGTGAGTGGAAAACGTCAGTCGAATTTCCGTCCTCGATCCGACCTTCCTCTGGTGTGTTCCAGTGCCAAGCATCATATCGACACCGCGGATTCCCTGTATTTGTCCAACTGCAACGTTTGATCTTCAAGAAGCTCGACACTTCCACTACCTGTTGTATCTAGTTCTTATCCATTACCTTGAAGATCTTGGTTGCACAGCCCGAAATGTCTACAGCTAAACATCCACAGCCTAAAAGCGATGAAAAAGCAAAAGCACCCGAAAGACCAGCTTTCCCAGGATGAATAAATAAAACTTTTGAAAAACGAAATGAGCCTTTACAATACTGTCATTTAAATAGGAGAATTTTATCACTTAACCACTGAAATATGAACGACTGAATTACTATTTTCGAGCACTCGTTTTAATTCCATCTCGTTTATTCCTTTAAACAGCATAGGTAAAACTGTATGACGTACGTATTGCCTATGCGTCCAGTGTGCATATTTAAAGTTAGGAGGGTATACTCGAACCACCCTGTCTCGGCAAAAGTGGTCCAGGGGACGGGCCTACTACAGTCGTACTTTTTATCTGTATTAAATTCATTTAAACCTGAGTTGCGCATTCCAAGAATAGGACAGAACTAGCACTTATAATGCAGGTACTGGAATCCCAAGCTGCACCTTGTTCCGGGTCATGTATTGACAAATGCAATCTACTGTCTCTGACAGTGGCACATTAATGATCACCAACTTGATGTCCAGTGAAAGCAAACAAATGCGCCATGCATCGCTAAGGATTTACTCAAGTGTTGCAGGAGGTCGGTCAAAGTAAGATTGCGCCCTGACATGGTGTGATAGCTTGCACCCTCAAGTGACTAAGCAATCTCTACAGGGCCATCTCAAGCCGTTGTTCCAACTGTCTAGAACGTTAGAGGCTTAAGGAACTAGCTTTCGGTTTCCATGGGTAATGATACATCTGGACTGGTAACTCAGTCGGACAACTGGGTTGAAGACGAGTTCTTGTTAGAACTAAAGGCTTCGATTGAGAACTCTATTTTCTCTCCGGCTTAGCGGCTTGATTCCGTAGCAGTACTTGACCACCATCCCCCATAAGATGTGCGAGTACAAATAATTCCATACTGCTTCGGTCGTGACACAGGGTAAGGAGGAATAGGCTCCCCATTGTATAGCGCGTGGTAAGCAGTAGTGAATGGGTT
Organism: Fasciolopsis buskii; assembly: GCA_008360955.1. NCBI lineage: Eukaryota > Metazoa > Platyhelminthes > Trematoda > Plagiorchiida > Fasciolidae > Fasciolopsis > Fasciolopsis buskii. The sequence goes on from LUCM01010439.1 coordinate 22,330, forward strand.
TCTAGTTAACGTTCTTTATCTCCATTTCAACCTTTATCTCCCTTTCTCCCAAATGTATCCCACTGCTCCTTCTGCCTAACCATAGTGCTTCCGCTTCTAGCGTACTCGATGTTCAGTGGTTTTTTCATGGTATTACGATGTGACATCTTAGTTCATAAATACCCGTCAGCTCCTGGGTTACGATTGGTTCAAAGCGCCAATTTTTATACAAGATTGTCGATATTTGTCGATATTTAGTGCCCACAGAGGACTCAATGGCAATTGACGCCTGCTGCGACAATCAAAGGGTAAGTCATGATTTGGGCATAAGATTCTCCTAACTGATCTCCATTTGTCATCATGTCATTTCGTGTGCGCCTCAAGGGCCAAAGCAGCTGGAGCTGCAGGTCAACATGATACAGGAATACTCCTGACTACTATGGCTGAAGCTGTTCTGTTAGGAAGGATCACACGTAATCGTCGCTTTGTGCTCTTTGACTAGAGGGGTCAGATGACTTTTAAAAGGACAGATGTGTTAAGCACCAATTGCTTATAATTTCCTGATGTACTCCTACATATAGCAGTACTGACTTTCACGAGAAGCTCATCAGTCTCGTTCGCGAGAGCAAAACCCTTGACTATATAATGCTAACTGGTGGTTTTCCTACACAAGTTGAGAAAATTAGCACCACAGGATCTTGCTTAGCCGAGCTTTGTGACTTGTTAGCACAGTATGCACACAACCTGGGTGAATGTCTGCAGTTTTGCCCAGACTATCGGTTGTTCCTGTCCGGTATGAACTTCTGGAAGAGCTCTAGGTGCTCAGTGGTAGGGTGCCCTAATTTCATGGGTACACCGAATTAAATCCATTCTATCTTGGTAACTATATTGCTGGCACGTTTTTATCCAAAACTACGGGTCCCACCAGTCGACGTATGTAGAGTTGGGCTCTGCGTTAGTCCTAATGCGGTTTTGAAGCAACCCAATTTCCATCGGTCCAAACAACAAATCCAGTCAGGCACGCAGTATTTGCCTTCTCCAGATGTTTTCATCAATTATGAACAGAAGCAATGAGACGAGCTAGGAACACTAACATAAGTATTGGAGATGAGCACAAACCTTAAAAACAGGCTGCTCACCTGATCGGAGGTTTAGCCTATGGTTCTGGATTCTATAAGCATCAATGGCACAACGTCTGGTGAGAATTTCTGGATCCATTATATTAAAAAAGATCAGTTTCAAAATCCTAAGGAAATGAATAAAATAGGATGCAATTCAAACGAAATCACGAGAAACTTTAACGAAGATCGTGAGGATTTGGAAGCCGTATTTACTTTAAATAACACATAACTATATGCATTCATAACAGAAACCGGTGTGTGAGGGCCTGTTAAGCGATATGCGATAGAAATGAGGAGCGTATTCGTGGCGGACATCAAAGCCTGGGTTACATCGACTAGAATTTCATCTTTTGTTGGATAACTAAAATGCGCCACACCAGCTGTCACCGGAAGATCGTGTTTCCTCTCTACCCAAAACAGTCTTTGACTTAGTTGATCGAACAGCACTATTCAGTGCACTTTAACGAAAAGTTATGCAGCAGAAGTTCCCGAATCCGCTGTGAGCATTGTATTGGCATACCTATGGTTGCTTACCAGTTTACGGTAAACTGTCTAGTTCATTCAGAATGACTGGCGATGTTCAACGAATGTCTCATTTTGGGCTCTCTTTTTAACTTAATTAGGCGAGAACGATCGTATGGCCTCTGACTGCTTAACACTAGTCTCGTTTGGCTTTCATGGTCAAATCGTTTTTTAGGTATACATAGGATAGAACTCATTGGCCGTCTTCCCCTATCTCTCGGTAGATTGCTTCTTCTTTGCTGTTCGCTTCGAAAGCCGAATCCATTCATCTCTGAGCATGTCACGAAAACTAAACCGTTTTTTCTTTGTTTCACATTTAGGGCGAACGGTTAGCTCCCCAACTTGCCTTCAGGATTTTAGTCATTCAAGTCTTCGGCCATTGCGTAGATAACCTGAGTGCTCGTGGCCTTGTTGGACCGTCCGGTTTCAAGTATCTGACCCATCTTCACCGTCACATGAATGATCGCAAAGAAACAGAGCACTTTTGTTCTTCTGAAACCAGCTCGTGGCTTCATCTCTCATTTCTGAGATATTCCATAACTAAATAAACGGTGGTATGATGTAGGCCCACCGACTCATTCGTAGGCTGAACGAATGTCCAAGAGCCCAATCACCTGTGGCATTTTGATAGTAAAACGTAACCCTAACAACTATCATCCGGTGAAGATTTCATCGAGGCATCCACGACCGGTGTGAAACCTGATTTGTTTCTAGTTCATTTGTTTTGCATGCTTGCTATACAGCCTGGGAAAAATGACGGACACTGGCAGCATTGAGTGGTGTATTGGGATTAGGCTGAGATGCTTGTGCCTAATGTAGTCATTGCACAAGCTCTTTTCAGAAGTGAAGATAACAACTGATTGGCTCCATGAAGAGAATGCTTGTTCAGAACACCGAAACCTCTTGAAAAACTCGCATTTTGCTCACCAGTCTCATTCCCTCATGTTCGAACAGAGTTGAAGAAAGATCGCCTGAACCTAGCACTTTGTGACGTCCAGTGCTTGGATTTCATCAAAAGGCGGACTTATCGAAACGGGACACGGGACGTGTGCCGGAATAGCCACGGGAGGGACTGAAGCTCGGGGTTAGTTAAATTGCTCCATAATGTTTCCGCTTAGTGTACAAGATATGGCTGCTGATTGTGCATGGGTGTGCCGTCAGCTGTACGCATCACTTCGCTCACAGTCGATGCTTTCCCAGCGGTAGCTCGGATGAACTAAACCATTGTAGGAATTTCCCATGGCGCAACATGTTTCAGTTTCAAAGGCAGGATGAGATCACCAGGCCTCGCGACTCCCCAGTAAACTCTCATTGAGTCCACGTCTCGTGTTGAAATGTGCCCATTATGCTAACTACCAGCCGGGATTGAGCGGCGTCTGCCAAGATAGATTCAGAAATCCAGTGTGTTACAACAATCCCATTCATGCCATAGCTTACTAGGCCAGCAGAATTCAACGGTTTTTGATAAGCTACTGATGTTATTGGGCGGGGAAAATTCCAGCTTTTCGGAGAACCTGGCAGGCGAGTCTGATCAGAGAACAGAACCGAGTGCACAAGAGTGGTCGGTAAAACGTCAGAACATTCGACTAACAACTCAAGACTGTCTCAGGGAACAGTTATTTCTTCATATCTGTTCTTTTCCTGCATCAGTGATTTACTAACTAGATCCTCCTGTTACACTTATGTTGACGTTGCCTTTTTCAAACGGCTTCAAGCAATGAAGATTTCCAGAGTTTTTCCAATAACCCGTATTTCATGCACGATTTTTCTGTAGAATCCAGTTTAAACCATAGCACATCTAAACGTTCCAAATGTTCGTCTTCTCTTTCTCGGCCTTCCTGTCCATCTGAACCGCTGTTCATAAAATCAGAAACACATACCAACAATGATTCTATAAAAATCGAAGTCATTATGGATAAAACGCTGAAGTGGACTTCTTACATTTCCCTTTGCATGAAGAATGTTCAAGGGCTTTTCGGATCAGATGGCTTATATACCACAAAGCAAAACAGGGCGCCATCTTCGATTCTGCCTACCAGTGTTTGTCAATCTTTCTTTACTGTTCTCTTGAATTTTGTGCTAGTTTATCTATGACCTTAAAATTCCCCACTGGTGATTTCTAGTTATCGACATCTTCCATACCACCCGGGTGTGCAATCAACAATTATCCACATATGAAAAGCTGGCCGACAAAACACTTTCAGATCTTACTAATCCTCTGCGAGATATTTTTCAAAGTATCCTTCTCATATCCGTACGACGGGCTTCTCGTTGCCTACCCCTCAGAGTCAATATCTCCAGGAACTCCATTGCCCCGGGTTCTGGTAAACCTGTACTGGGTTTCAAACGACTTCCTGAGTAACGTATCATAAAATCTCAAGTAACTCACCGGAACAGTTCTTACCGCTCATTTTTCTTCTCTTTTACGAAGTGGTGAGTGTAACTTTTTTTAATTTTGTTGATTTGCCTGAAATCCAGCACTTATGTATTTGAAGTTTGCACAGTGTAATTCATGTCTAACCACCAATAATGGCAGCCGTTCCATTTTCCGTAACTCGGAAACGCTAGGCGTTACTATGGCACTGCCTTGAGTTCCAGCTGGGAGTAAGAATGGATATCCGTGAAATATGAGAAAATGGGGTAACAATATAAATACAGTTGGGAGTGCCCAAATTCATCATCTTTGATTGATTTGAACGTAGCCCAAAATTTATTGCAACAGTCCTTCTGGATTGAAACGCTACCTGTTTCTTGCTTAATATATACGCAATTGTCAATGGATTTGAAAGGTTGTGTCGATCTTAGCTCCTTTTTTTGGTTTTCATGGGGATTCTGATTGTTGAGTGTGGCCTTTCGTCATTTTTCGAGATGACGCCGTTAACCTATGTGCGCAACTGTTAGAGTTCTTCCGTACTTACGGGGTTGTCATTGGCTTTGACCGAGAGAAAAATGGTCACTCGAACGTACGAGTGCAAAGCAACTGGAAGGAGACGAGGTCCACTGTCCCTCATATCCGTCCACGAAGATCAAGAAAGACTCAAGTACAATCTGAATAACGTTGAAATTTTGGATCCCTCAGCTAAGTGGCAGACGAAGTAGCTTTTGGAAGCCTGGCGCTCTCCAAATAATTCAACCAATAGGAGAAAAAAGCTCAGCTAAGTGAGAGAACCATACAAAGCCATAATCACAAATCTGGGTTAGTTATACGGATATTTCAGCTTTGACTCCATGTCCAACGTACTCCGCTACGAATGCACAAACCTCGAGTCCTCCGGTTAATCTTGCAGTCGGGGAGCACCATTCTTGAGGTTCCCTCTCAACAGCGCTCATCAGTGGTGCATATCTATCGTCATGCCACAGGTTTGAACTCGGGCCTTTCGCACGGGAGGAGCTTGTTACCACTGCACTTCCCAGCCCCTCCGAGCTGAAGCGAATCACTGAATCTAGTTTCTGTCCCGGTGTCGTCCTCAATGGAAATCAACAATGCTTGACAACTTCCAAGGAAGACACGGTTGATGGCCGTTAACTTCATTCATATGCCTCTCACCAGTCAGGTTTTCTCAGCAGAATGGGGTCACTACCCCGTTTAGCTTGTATCGTGTTTTTGGTTTTGCTGTATGTATCTCGCAATTACTTATAAGTAGTGTGTGAGATCGATTGGTTCGGCCTGGAGAGGGCTAGATACTGTGGTGGTAACAAGCCTTCCATGCGAAAGGCTCGAGTTTGAGCCCCTTGTATGATGATATGCACCACGGACGTGCTCAAAGGAGGGTGAAACTTGAATCTGGTGCTCCCAGAGTGCAAGGCTGACCGGAGGACCTGATGTTCGTGCGTCCGAAGTGCAGTCCGACTGGTGGATGGTAGTAGCTGAAATATCATCAATATCACATCGTAATCGGATGTAATTGTAAAATACTTTCATATAACAATGAAATTATACGCACATCTACAAAAATGAAACATTCATCATTCACATGTTCTAAATAGCAACAACTGCATACAACGAAACGGGCCAAACTAGGCAACCCGAATGTCAACCTTCTAGGGTTATAGGTCGAACTGACGGTGATCAAGCGGAAAACAGACGCATAGTTTCCGGGTAAAGGTCGCCCAATTTAACTGATTCGAAATCAAAATCAGTGGGAACCTCATAAATACAGAAC
>LUCM01010440.1:0-33597 GCA_008360955.1 Fasciolopsis buskii
TATGTATGTATGTATGTATGTATGTATGTATGTATGTATGTATGTATGTATGTATGTATGTATGTATGTATGTATGCATGTGTGTGTATGTTCTTATGAATGACATTTAGGTTGACTCCACACGCATGTCGAGAACAGTGAAAGGGAGAATCTCGAAAACTTTCTCTTTCCAAGTTATGGCAGTGGCCTATAAAGCAGTCGTTTATGAGACTGTTTAAAGCTGATGTGATCTGCAGATGACTAATACCAAAGGAAATCGCAGAATCAGGGCTATCCAACCTGTCTGAATATCTTGGGAATATTTGAAAGACAAGCCTTATTGCTAGAATCCATAAAGAAATTTTTCATGGAATAATTCACCATGTAATATCATTGCTCAGCTGACCGTTAAGAAACCATGGAAGCCCTGTACAGCTGTTTCATCATTGTTAGGAACCATCAGCAGTGCGTATTCACTACGCCTGTACTGGAACGCGAATCCGGGACGAACGATTTTGAGTCGAACGAAATGACCGTTACGATACCGGATGCAGTGGATATGAATTGTTGATAATTCACAGCAAAGATGAAACAGCTGTACATCTGAGCGATGATTTCTCATTGAAACATCCAATCTCCCACTGCCGGCAGATACAAAATATTTTTTTAAGTTACCGCCGGCCTGGGGGATTACTAAGAGAAGGCATTCAAAAGCAGCCGACGACAAATATTCCGATGAAATGTTGGATGTCCGGTTACAATACTGAAGGTTTCAAGGTGAACCAGTCGTTGGTTGCATTATTTGGACACCAGCATCAATTAATTAAAGTCCTATCGGTGTCGTCTACAAGGACACGAAGTACTGTCCAGTCAGCACGACCCCTGTAGCAACGTGGCTACGTAAACTTTTGAGGGAAAGTCGAATATTTAAAATGAATCCGTTTTTGCACATTTCCCCAATTTATTTTGCAAGCTAAGTCGCAGACCTTTGCGTGGATAAATCAGTTAAACTTAATCTGTTGTACAGCATTCATATTCGGTCTTGGAAGGAAAATCATGATGGACGAAATTGTTGCCTGGAGAACTAAACAGTTTCCCTTTATTCGTAGACAAACACGACGTTACCCACTACCCCCATCAGGTATACTTAAGGGAGACGGAGTAGTCTCCTGTTGGATAGACTGAACGCAACCACCCATCAATTCATTCGAATGGGATGATTGACAGTTTGCGCGTCCCTAGTAGTGTGAAAGTTGTGTGACTAACTAGCAAATGAGTTATTCAATCTGTATTATTTTCTTCTGTTTTGTCTGACACATGATGTAAGCTTAAAAACCGTGCTTCTGTTCAGAGAAGTCCATTTGGAAACATTTCGTGAATCAGACAACTGCCATGGGAGTGGCCTGAGATTGGGATGTGTTGCACTTTAGTAAAATGACAAAATTCATGGTTAATTTTTAAGTTTCGAGCTGGAAAACGGTCTGAAGATGCTCCACTCTTTCTGGTCATTTCGAGGCACCTAATGTTTCAACTTCATTTGCGGAATCCATTGGTTGCTATTCAAATAGATGATAGAATATAGTCTGGAATTTTTTTGACCAAAAGACAAATTGAAATGTTTGATTTTTTAGAAGGGATCAGTACACGAGCGAGAAAATCTTAAATGAAAGCCTTCATTTGTTAAATTTAATAATCGTTTGGTGAAATCTTGTCACAAATTCATATGTCAATCTGCATTTATCTTGCTCAGAACAGATTGAAAAGCTGACTGGGCACCGCGACCAGAAATCTATTCAGGTCGGCTTGAATGAAACTGATTTTATGCATTCTTAGTCAAGATATGAGAGAGAAACTGATAAGTAAACACACAAGACAAGTTTACAGATTTGTGTGACTAGATTTTATGGATTCCTCGGTTATGAATGAAACCGGATTCATGGGTCTCCGTATTGATTCTCAGAGTGTTTTCTTAAATGATGCTTACTCCTTCTGGCATGCTTCCGATTTTAACCGCGTTAAAGGAGCTCTGACTTCCAGTATAATGCATCTTGATGCCGCTAGTTGGCAATGGAGATAAAAACTTTGGAATTCATTTGGTTGAACCCAGATCATTCCGTGCGAAATTGCTGAAACTGCTGCGAACAATGAGACTGACATTTCGAGAGTGGAAGCCATTGCACGATATAAGTGGAATGGTTTACCAGTGATGATTTGAAAATATTTGTTTTCTGGCAGTTAGGTTACCGCGATGGCCACGGACGATTTTCCCCGCAAAAGATAGCAATGTGACAGACATTTTGAATTCCGCTACCTCCATTCCGACTGTGAAGGGGCTATGTAGAATTGGTACAAATACTCGATTAATGTTCACGAGGTGATCTTTCTCTTTCGAGCTTTCTAGATCAGAACGACTGCAATTACTGTGACCAGAGCTTTAAAACCACAATTTTTATAACCTTCCTGTAACTCTTCATCCAAATCGTGTTTCGATCAAGACGGCCTCGATGGTCTGTTACGCCCATGTATTGTTCAAGTTCTCACTGACCCCCAGTGGAACAAAGCTGCACACTCATTCGTGTAAATGATCTTAGTTTTCGCACAATTTGCTCACATATGGCAAACGGCATGTGCTTCCAATTTACATTTTTTTCCCATTTTCGTCGGACACAACTTCGAGGCCGAACTATCGATTGTGCGAAAATCGACTGAATCTAACGGCATTTGGTTCTGCTGTTCTCCCCTGAAGTGCCGCGTAATTTCCCTCTGAATTCGAGAGGCACTGATAAAGCTGTTGGATGTTTTGCTATCCAGAGAGATAGTCGATCCATTTAGTATTTTCTTTTTGTGCGACACGTGTTGTATCCGTACTATAAGTGACTCTCAGATTCTGCAATGACTATCGTATTTCTTTGCACGCTTTTCCAAAACACTGAAGGCGAGTGATTCTACAATCAGAGGACATTCTTCATCTGTTTCATGGGTCCGGATTTTTTCAAGAGCTTGAATTAAAGACATTTTTTACAAGTTGTATTTAGTGAACAATCTCGCATAATTACAGATAATCATACACCTATATAAGTACCTTTATTTTATCTTTTGGTCTTGCTAAATGGCCGATTTTTCAAAATATTACGAATTTCATTGTTTTTACTGAACAAGCTACTACCGTATGCTAGAAGGATTTCGTAATTCGCCCAGCCATCCAAGCTACTCATGGTGAATGACTGACCGGCGTAATGGTTGTCATTCATCCACTGGTCCCGACAAATTTATCTTGCCGAAGGATTACAGCCGCACTTCTAAACACCAAAAATCATGAGATCATATGTGTCACTTTTATCGTAGAGCCATTTTCCCGTTTCCAATGAACATTCTTAAGTAAGTAAGCCAGAAAACTTTTAATCAATAGAGTATCATGTTTTAGTACTGACTTCCACTTCCCTCCTTTGGTTGCGGCTAGTGATTCGAGACTTCAAGGCATCGATATACTAAACGATCACAGGTAGCCCCATCTCGTTCAGTGTATCTTAGCAGTCACTATTCACCACACATTGCAGATAACTTAGAGCCATGACCGGCGTTGGCTCAGCAATCAGTCGACTGTTTGAAGCATGTCTGTTTAAGTGTGTCTGATGTTATCTAGCCAAGCCTAACTGTCATAGTCGTTCTTCGCTGTCGGGAAACATGAGAAACCACTGGTTCACTGGCCGCATAAGCTAATTCAGCACTGTTTTCATCTTCAGTCGGTTTAGTTCACCAATAAACGTCAACCAAAGACCCACTCCCTCTTTCCTCCACTCTTTCAGTCAAAGAAACATTTTCGGACTTCAGAAGGATAAAATTTGGCAAGCACTCATTTCACCTTCATAGGCTACCTCACAGACCAACGTAGGCTCCAAACTGACCATAATCGTTCTGTTTTATGTCATGGTGGCTCATTCAAGTCCATTTCTGAAATTTTTTTCTGATCGTTTCATTTTGAAACTACCTCTGGTTCCTCAGGGAATTTTGATCCAAAAATGATCACCAGTCTGTTTCAAACTCTGAAACGACATTTTATTGGCCGTTGTGCGTAAATTTATACCACAATAACTGATGGATGTCTATAAAAACATTTTAATTGTATTTTAGCTCAAGTTGCCATCATGATATTGCAGCCTCCTCACCTAATGACGTCAGTCTTGACTGAATGGGACGATCATCCGGCGCTTTGTATTGCCCTCTGACACTGTCTTGGAGAATGCGGATATTCGCAGGGACCATATGAGGCTTTGAGTGTGCACTGAGTAATCGACCAGCTGGAATAATGCCTGTCTGCTCCATATTCTACGACTGCAACTGGCAGTGAGACTCTAAAACTTGAATAAAAATTTCCATAATTCTTTGGCCAATGCCTCTGCCAACATGGTTTTAACGGTAGATTATCTCTTTGGGTTCTTATTTCTTAGAAATCCACCATTATAATTCTGCCTTCATTCAAAATGATGATTATTAATCTGAGCACAGGTCTCCCTGGATAAATTCCTTCCCGTTGATTATTTACGTAACAAGAATCATTCGCAACGGATGAAACATCTTCCGAACAATCTTGTCGTGGGTTCGCGACGATTAGGAGGCAAGAGATAAACGGTGACTAATTGAGCTTTACAGATACCTTGTATGGATGTGTGTCCCATGGAAGAGGACTGTTCATTTGATTTTACGCATCAATTTCCGGTACGGGTAACATCTGATCATCTTGGATTCGAAAAGCTATGATCTTTGGGTCAGCATACCTATTCATATATCTAAGGGTCTTGTTGAAATTCATGCAACAAGCGTCATTTGAGCAATTTCCGCTCCACTATGCGAAACCTAGGAAAGCAAGGACTTCGATTTGTGTTCTTTTTATTCCGCAATAGCCGAAAAGTCTTTATAATGATATACCTCCTGTTTTTGAGTTACTTAGTGAGCATATTGCAACTGTGAAGAATCACGAGCTCCTTGGAGCGAACAAAAGGCTTTGCTAAGAACCCAACATCAATCAACGTTGGTAGACGATGGGCCAGCCATTATTCATCGACACTATTTTTGTCAACAAGATCCGAAATAAAACGAACCTTTAATCCATCGCTTATCCACCTACTCATATTTCTACCTAAAAATCTATCTATCTATCTATCTATCTATCGATCATGCAACCGGTCTATCTATCTATCTATCTATCTATCGCTCTTCATCTGTGTTTTCTGTTTATCTGTTTTGTCCCGTTTCTGTCTATCATCTCTGTTTATATCTGTCTATGTTCTTTCTTTGTGCCTATCTGTCGATCCTCTCTATTTTCTTTCTTTTTTATATATTTATTTATCTTCCTTCCTTCTCATCTATGCTCTATCTTCGGATTGTCTCTCGCTATCTCCGTATCTGTCTATCTGACAACATATCTTCCCTTGCTTCTCTCTTTTTTTCTTTACTTGCCTCTCTATTTCTATCTAAATCACTTTTGGTATATCTGTTTTTATTTGACTGCTGGATCCGTTGCTTTATTTGAAAATTTAATTTCCCTCCCATTGTTATAGTGATTAAAATACAATCATCTGTGTTTTATCCACTAAATCTTTCGTCTTAATGCACACCTGTTTCTGGTGTGCCCTTGCTGTGAATTACGCATATTCTTGAGTGTGATAAAACCTTTCTCTATCAAAATTACGGGATCTATTTCGAATCCCTAACCCTCAACACGCACAACTTTGAGTATGAATGTTCCTGACAGTGTATTTCGGTGGCCAAAATTAGTACATTGGGATGCTCAAAAGACCGTGTGGTCGAAATTTCTTATCAGAAAGTACTGATAAATTGCGGTTTTGTGAGGAAGAGTCGTCATTACCTATATGCATCTCGACTGTGTGTGTTCAACTGAAATGACCTCGACAACACAATTCATGTAAATCATCACTCAGTCACTGGTCGATATTCTCGCTTGATTTTACATTGTGGATTTTGTTAGAGATATATCGAATTTCCAGGTCACTGACTTACTACATCCATTAATTTAATTCGCTCTTAGATGCCTTGCTTATAGTTCCTTTCAAGCGATGTCATTCTCGCACCTCATCCAGGATGACTAACATTCCTGGATGACTGCTCTACTCATGACAAGTTTGATGATACGGAAATTAATTCGGCTGGTAGCACAGTTCCTAATTCAAATTCTTCTATGTTGTCATTAACTTTTATCTTATTTTTTTATTTTCTACTTTCTTTATTAACAATTAACATCATTTTTCAGGCAGGGAGCCGCGGTTAACAGGGAGCTGCCAGGTGGGGAAATGGACCCGCGGTGGAAGGATTCGAACCCGCGACCTACGCGTCCAAAAGCTACGAGCTTATCCGCTTGGCCACCGCCGGCCAACGTCTCAGGCGGTTTGCTAATTGGAAGATTATTCAAAATATCTATCCAATTTCGACCAAGATGGTGAAGGGAAAATGCGAATGACCTGTGGCATTTTTTTCGAAGTAAATTTGTGGACCACCCGATAAGGAAAAATTGATAAATAATATGAGGCAATCTTCCCCTGACTTCAACGCCTTTATTCGCTATGTGCAGTGCGATGTACTCGACTTGATGCTGAAAGTCCGTAACGATTTAACTGTGAACTTCGAAAATGCCACATAGACTTATATTTCTTGCCAAATTTATAAATCCATTTATTCGTCCTCTTTTCATCCTACGGTGTTATGAAATTGTCCAATTGTTTCATTGTCGCATAGTGATGCGTTTGCAAAACTCCGACTGTTCACACTCCCGAGTCTTCTTCATTGGACAATTGTCATCTGATCCTGCCCCCAGAACGTCCCCGAGATCACGAACGGTCTGCGATGGTTTTTACCTCGTAATAGTTGGGCGAACCACCGACAAATCCCGGTAAGTCGAAACATGAAAATCAAATAGATGACGTCACGAATGAAGTACAGGTTCCAAAATAAATCCGCCACATTGTAGGCTAGTCTAATTTGAGCAGTCATTTGCGGATTTGCTCGACTTATTGTGTACGCACAGATATAAGCAATATTTTGGGGCAAAGCACAAATGACGAAAATGAGCGAAAATATTAGCAGAGTCATACAAGCCTGCATACTTTGTTTTGCTTGCACACTGAGAACTTCCAAACGACCTTGCTGCTGAGCGTGTTTGCGAATACGTGCAAAAAATATGACATTTATTACCAAGATAGCCAGCGGCTGAATCACACCGCCGTTCGAGATTAAGGTGTGGTAATATTCCATGTATTGATAAGGTTGGGGAAACCAGCAAATAATCTTATCTCCCACTGAAGTCCACATTATCAGACCGGCCACAGGGATCAAAGAGAATAAACTGACCAAAGCAGTAATGAGGAACACATACCAACCGTAACGCTTTGGTATGTTGGAAAACTCCATTGGGAAGTAGACACTGAGTAGGCGATCCACACTGGCCACCAAGAGTACATTGCAGCTCAAAGTGCTTGTCAACGAGTAGGCGAATCGGTGCACGGAACATGCGGTTGGTGAGGCGTAGAATGTGAACAAATAGACACGACCTTCTGTTGCGAACGGCAAACCTTTGGCTGGGAAAATCCAAAACCATCCGAACAGCAGACTGGTAGCGGCATTTGAAGCGAACAGACAAAACATGTAGATAAATTGTCGAGAGACCAAGTTTTTTGTTAGAAGAACAACAATCATAAAAAACGCGGTACCAACCAAACTCAGACCGCAGATGAACGGCATGATATAAGCCGACCAAATACCCAAGAGTGTGGACATGATACAGTCAATCTCACTTGCGTTGGTCCATTTCGCTTTGACAGATTTGCATTGCCACAACAAATCCCAAGGAGTGTCAGCAAAGTCCCAGCTGCTTGGACTTGGCATTTGTTGCATTGGGTTCGGTGCTTTATTTTAACTCCCACAGGAACGTACTCGCCAATTAGCCACTTCCGTTTGTACAAAGCCTCTGGTTGACAGTGCTTGCATTTAGAACTTACAAGCCCGGATCATAATTTATCTCTTTCCTGTTGCGTGCGTGCGTGCGTCTTTGTGTCCGTGAGTAAGAAGTAGCACTGACACGCGTGGGAATGACCACCATTGGCTGTCTTCTCTCGCACCCTAACAGTTGGCCTTGGCAGCACACGTTTGAGATCAGTACCGAGCATATCCTGTGTATCTCCTGCCTGGGAAGCATGCAAGCATACCTATGGTACAAGTAGGATGTTACCGCAATTCTTGCAGTCGGAAGTAGACAGTGACACCTTTCGGTTTGCATGCCACACCTAAATGCAGAAAACATCCACCATCTCTTATGGGCACATACGACCAAATATCGTCAAAGGGTCCAATTTAAACCTCATTATTATTCCGTAATATAAGTTTGTCCGAAACGCAATGCGTATTTAGTTTGCTGAATCTCTGATGCACAGATTAGATAGGTGACTGCGATGAAAGGAACCAAAATCGAATCAGCGAGCACTTTGGGTTAGAAACGCAGCAGATTATTTTGTACGCCGAAAACTGAGATGAAGGTGTACCATAAATCAATATGGTTGTGTTTTGAACGTGAATAATGATATTTGGCTGACAACTCATTCTTTTGGTGACAAGATAGCGTTATTTAAAAGATGCTACCATATATGTAAGAATAAGCCAAGTAGATTAGCGCCCACAAAAAAGCGATCGTAAACTTACCCCATTCCCTCAGATAGGAAATACAATAATTATCTATTGTTTCGGATCCGTCTAACAGCTTCGTATGAACCAGTATTGGTTAATGAGAGAACGTCCGCGAAAATCAAGCAGTAGACCCCGAAGTTGATTCTCTTCACTGTATCTTTTCGGAATTGTGTATTTGTTTTTAGTGTCTCTCCAGAACTGGAACTTTTTCTTGTGTTAAACTAAGGAAAATGAATAAATGCAATCTGTATACTCGACGTAGGATTCCGGTGACGATAAAGAATCCTTGCTTAGTTCTAACAGAAAGTACTCCAAATCATCGAGTGTGCAAATGTTTGCAAAATGAAAACAATCCAAGTTTAAATTTCCCCATTTTAATTCAGCCAATCTGCAAACGGTATTGATGACTAGCCAATGCGTTCCAACAGGGAACGGGTCGTTGACCTGGGTGAGTCATCCAATTCAACTGAATCATTTTCAGTCTGTTCACAGGTCTTGGATTTTGGACAATGTGATCCTATCAGAGAACGACAAAGGGCTAGTAGTAGAAGAGTGAATGTTTTCATGAAATAATTCACCATGTGATATCATCGCTCAACGCACCATAAAGAAACCATGGAAGCACTGTACAGCTGTTTCGGTCGGTAGCTTAATGGCTAAGGCCTTCGACTCGAGATCACTCGTTCTGGGTTTGTGTCCCAGTTCGGGCGCGGTGGATATGCACTGCTGATGATTCCTAACAAAGATGAAACAGCTATACAGTGCTTCCAAGGTTTCTTTATGGTGAGCTGAGCGATGATATCACGTGGTGAATTATTTCATGAAAACGACAAAGTATATTGAACCCGGCTAAGTGCTTCAGATAGGAGACTGTAAAAGAAACGCAAAATCAAGTTTCACAGTCTCCAAAAGGAGAAAGCTGAATGCTTCAATGACGTTTAATGATGCCAATTGTATTTTACACAACACAATTATTTAGTTTATCCATTTGAAGGTTTTCTCATTAGGGTCGCATCATCCATATCTTGTCACTTTGACTTATTGCGTAGACAGCCAGAGTTCTCCGCATCTTTTTCTCGGTCGACTTAAAACTGTCGGAAGGCCAGGCAAAATGGCTCATCAGTTTCTGTCGAATGGACGCACAATTTGACCTGGTGCTAAGTCGAACGATCTTAACTGGTATAGTCGGAATCGGTTTGGGAAAACACTCCTTAATGCTTTTTGTGCTGCAGACTATCATTTCTAATTTTTATTGTTTTTATTTTTAAATAATAGTTGAGCTGCAAGAAACCACTTGATTCGAGAGCCACATTTCCGCGGTATTTGTGGAGTATTACCGGCATTAGAATATCTGCGTTGTAGTCTCTAGTTTTATCTATCCAAGGCGGCCTCAGATAAGAATTTGCTCCAAGACAAAGTCTAAAACTAAAGACGGTGTTCCAGTGCACAAAAGATTATTAGGGCTTGCCTTTGATCAGTTTACTGACACAAAATTCAAATTAGTCCAGGATCTTCTTACAGGTGTGGTGCATTTTTTACGAACAAGCTGGTTTTGATAGCAAACAGAAAAATTTTTCAACTGATTCGCGTGCTCCAGACTGAGGAAAAGATGTTCTGCTCTGAACCACCATCTGCTAACTTGTTAGTTTACTACCCACCTATTTGATAACGTATGTTCTCTGTTGCCGATTAGTTACGCCCTCACGAGATGTGTACGACTGCCCGAAAGCTGTATTTAGACAACGGTCAAAAGAGTTTTCACATGAATGGAAGTCTGATATCCCATGAGCTTATTATACTAAAGAAGCGAAAACAGCAGGAAAACGAGGATATATGAAGTGATGTAATAAGCCCGGGGATCGAGATTCTTGAGCTCGAAAGGATACTGACTCAAATCATGGTTGGTTGTGCTGGGATTTACTGAGACTCGGTCATTGGTGAACCATAGAACTGTAGGCCTGTCGGGATCAGCTGATTTGAGTGTAGTGTGAAGCCATTCGGTTGAACAGTTGCCAATAAATGTTAGCCTTATCTTTGGAGTCTCTACTTGACACAGCCTTCTGAGAATAACCATCTGGTCGGCTTGAGTTGCTTTAGATTGCGATGTTACTTGTCGCATCTGGTCTATCTTCGAAAATTGGGGATAATACTGTACAGAAAGCTGACTGAGATTTAATCAAATCAGTTAGAAGCATTTATATGAAAACAGTTGTCAAACAGAGTTGAGTAGACAGCTGAGAATTTCAAACTGTTGAGTTCAACTGGTATACAAAAGCGTACGGGTATCTTCTTATGACACATTCACTGTCAGTAAAGAACCGATTAGATAGCTATTATTTAAATGAATTGATTAGCTTGTGTCGCACTAACTTGCTTAATAGTCACGGTGAGATATCAGTCAGAAAAATAGTAATGCTTGTATTAATTTTATCTGCTAACAGAGTACACCTTACTCAGGTCACCTTTAAGTGTCTCAGCGATTGACAGTGCCCATAGCATCAGCGGCTTTGACACGTGCTGCAAAACTTGGCAAACAGTTGAGATAACAGGATAGATACTGACAGAGTGACATTTCTTGATCAAGTATGTGACAACTCAACTTGAGATAGTGCCCTTCCTTCCATGTCTAAGCAACGTGGGTTACGTTTTTGACGTGTTTTCATAACTGCTTTGTCGTCCGACCCGTGTATGCGGCACTACAGGCGCACCTGAGTTGATCAATACCGATGGATGAGGTCATCACAATCATCTATTACGAGCCTAATTCGTGATCTGAAGGAAATAAAATGGTTTTTATCTAGAAGTGCCTGTTTACTTCAGAGATGAATTGGGTTGTGCCAAAGGATTTTGCCAATGAAATGTTGAGAGGCACGGTCAGTTGCTAGTTTATGAGTGATTTGCTAGTAGCAACTAATTGGCTGAATCCCTATGGTTGTAATTACCAGTGTGTTCTTATGTTATCAACTTAATATTCACTGGCAGACCTGATAAATTACAGTTTTCGATAAAGCATTAAACCTACAGGCATTTGTCGTCCACGCTATGGGAGTTCAAAGGTAACTCAGATTGTGAAAACAAAGCACAAAGTGGCTACTGTAAAAAATGTTTGTGACTCACTGGCAGACTGTCTAAGGTCAATCCTCGTTCGTTCCAAAATGCGGCCAAATAATCCAATTTATTCAACAGTATTGTTATACAAATAAATGAAATGTATCAGATCTAAACGATAACTGAGCATAGTCTAAAGAACTGCAGAATTCGGCTTACAGGTTTTGTTCAAGAAGGACTGAATTGTATGAGTAGGAGGGAGCAACCAGTTAGCCAACCTGTTGGCGCATCTATTTCAACTCTGCCGGTGCGCACGCAAAGGTCGGATGGGATTTTGTTTGTTCCTCATCTTTAAGATACTAGCCAATTTTACACACTGAATAATTCCAATCAGTGCGCAGTAAATTGCATGTCAGTAGGCCGTCACTATGTGGAATTAACCTGCTGATAACGAAGTGACTAGTCTTTCCCTTTTTAATTAATGCGAATTTTCACGTGGATTTGTACGTGCCCCTCCATAGATAAGCCTGGTAGGATATTGTCGATTTACGAAGAACATTTCGTTCCACATGATCAATGCTGGAGATAGTTTGTTCATAGTTTTCAAAGCACAGAATTCACAAATTAGGCAATAAATACAACGGTTGACAGAAACACCTTATCTTTTCCATGCATTCGCCAAATTCTGGTGACCAAAACGTCTGCACTTATTCATAAATGGAGGCCCAAAATAAGGAAACATGGGGAAAGTGCAAAGAAAAAATTCTGGTTAAGGAAGGCATTTGACAAACGGGACGAGACGAAGAATACAAAGGATGTTAGAGCACTTCAGTCAGTAACAGACAAAGCAAGATATTGCAAGTTTTCTTTGGTAATTTGCGACAGTTGAAAATGAACTTAGAACGACTTTTAATCTATTTATTAATGAAGTAACAATGCAATTTTTTCCGGAAGGAGGCAGCTACCAACAGAGGGTTGCTAAGTGGGGAAAGTGACCGGCGATGGGAGGATTCGAACCCGTTAACTTCACTCCCAAAAACCACGACTTTATTTGCTTGACCGCCGTCTGCTTGACTATATTCAAAACTGTTGAACTCAATTTGTATTGGCGTCTACAAAGCAGTGTTCTCTTAGTCTATCGATTTCTACTCTTAGGTGGTACTACAGATACGCCGACTTCTTTGGATTCACGGAGGTACTAAATGTTCTCACGAAACCCTTACAAACGGAAAGCATTCAGTATCATATCATTACTCGAGAAATTTGGGACTACACCGAGAGAGTTGGAACTTGGTGCTTATCAGCCGAATGATTCTATTCCGAAAAGACCATTATGCAGCACAAGTAGCATATTGTTCAGCGCGCGTAAGGAAGGTTTGAGCCGAACACTGATTTGCACATCGATTGATGATTTCAGAAAAATGTACATATTTTTAGACATGAGAACGAGTGATCAATTTGCATATACAGTGGGGACCATTCTTGAACTAGTTATTCATCCCTATTTTGCCTGGTACTTTTTGGAATGACATGTGCATATACGACCTCGAGTTATACGAATAACAGAACTCGATCCGCGCCCTGACTGTAGATGCTCTGATTCACTACTTATTGCATGTGGCCGTTTATGTTCATTCGGTGCTGCAATCAGGAAGGCTGTGATGCTGTTTAGCACTGACAGAGATGTCTTTTCAACATGCACCCTTGTATTCTGTTATTACTCGATATTATTGTTCGCCAGCTCCAGGGTCGTCTTTTAGGTTTGAATTGTGTTATGATGCTTATGGAAACCTTTCGCATGCAACAAGGAAAACGGCTCATCTGAGTTTTGTAGTAAAAATTAGCATATTCTTTGGCCAAAAATGAATCATTTTTGCAAATCCACGGCCCTGGGAGATGCTGAACCATTAAAATTCATGTGCATAGCCACATTCACTTCGATAACGGCGAAGTTGCAGAACGAACCAAATTTTACGGGCGAGAACGTTAAGATTCAAACGTTATTCCTCCATTCATTCTAGGCTTTAACCTCTGCGATCACTTGGCTGATTGTTTGAATTAACAAGCATCAACTCCTACGAAAGATACTTTTACTTTCTTGTCTCACTTTCCAACGTGAAGTCAGTGAGCAACGTCAAGAGGTGAATAACTTCACCGAGTCTATTTCACGGATTCTAATGAGCAATTAACCCTCCATGCATCCCATGGGTCACTTCATGAATCTTCAAGAATTCGGATGCCGTGAGCAAATTTTAGTCCAAACCAGAACCGAACAGGACTGACGGGCTCAATTCAAGATCCTCACGGAGAAATTGTGATTCTTGTTGTCGGGTTCAAACTATTCTCGGCAGGGCTTTTATTTTTATTTGTTTTTTAAGGAATGATTGGGTCAACATATTTCCCATAGTTCCTCCTCCTGGCATTAATTTTCCCCGCGACAGACTCTTCCGCAACTGCTGGAGGTGGTTGGTTCTTCTGATGCTTGGAGGTATGTAGCTCAAAGTGGATTTGTTCCTCCAGATAATTTGCTTAACTGAACGTTGATCGCAAGGCGCGGTCGCCACTTGCGCGTAACTCGCTCGCACGCTGCTCTCAAAATATATTCAACCTGCTATCGCTCCAGACTGTCTTTTCCTTGTACCGGTCAAGTGTCAGGGTTTCCAGTATTGCAATCGCACCGAGCCGAGTAAGAGTGACGCACAAGTGGTCACAAAGGTTAAGGGCAAGCAAACGTAAGGCTAGATTCGCGGTAGGACAATCCGTTCTACAAATTGGTGGGCCCGACGTGATTGACTGGTCACGTGCGTCTCTATTCCCTTTTTATGACGCCCGGTTTGCCCTTTTATTTATTTTTTGTAAGCTTGAATATCACCGCTGTTTTTTACTGCGTTTGCAAATTGCCTTTACGTGTTGATACTTATTGGCTGCGATCTTATATCGGTAACTTTTGGCACGTTTTGTTCTCCTTGCTTATTTTGCTTTTAAAAATAAGGCGTGATGTCCCCAGAGCGAAAACCGTCGCCAGACCCAACATTAGTTTCGATAACTCTCCATATACCATCGCTCATACCGCCTGACCCCCAACTGTGGTTTAATTCAGCTGAACTGGAGTTAGAGAATTACAGAATAACTAGTGACGTCAGCCGTTTTAGATGAGTGGCTGGCCGTCTTCCTTCAGATGTAACCCTTCAGGTCAGGGACATCATCGTATCTTTGCGAAGTTACGACGCGTTGAAAGAGGCGGTTATATCTCGGACTGCCCCTACGGAAGATCAACGCATCCGACAACTACTTCAAGGGATCGAGCCGCGAAATAAAAAAACTTCAGAACAATTGCAGGAAGTGCGGCGTCTTAGGTGCACAACGTTTGGCGACGACCCGATGCTAAGAGTGCTGTGGCTTCAACGGCTCCCACCCCATCCGCCTCCGTTGCTAAGTGCTGCCCGCAAATATTCACTAGCAAAAACAGCCAAAATTGCTGACGACATTATGTCGCTCTATGGCCCGGGTGCCCCAACAATGAATACCCTTTCATCCCCCAGAACCGCATCTTCATCTGCGCAGGACGGCTTAACAACCATTCTGACAACGATCGACGCATCGTTACAGCGGCCCACAGTGGATAGAGACTGGCGACGCGGTCGGTTCATCCCGCGTCGTAGCAGGCGCTGTAGCCCCTCTCCCAAGCGACCCTTCTCGCCATCTGCGGAGGGTTACTGTAAGTATCATAACGGCTTCAGTAGCTTATCAAAATGGTTTGGCCCCGGTCGCACATTTCCGGGCAAGAAACAAGGAAACTAGGTTTCCGGTTCGTGGTCGTGGCACACGACACCGGCCCAGCTACTAATTGTCGCCTCCTTGACGACTAACAACCTGTTCCTGGTGGATACACGTGCCCATGTTAGCGTAATCCCCCGGCACTCGAGCAGCTTGATCGCTGCACAGGCAGAGACGCTACGGGCTGCGAACGGCACCGATATCCACAAGTACGGACATCGTTCCCTCACTCTTGATCTAGGTCTGAATAGTAAACTTCGTTGGGTGTTCATCGTCACCGACATTCCATACCCCATCACTGGTATAGATTTCCTCCAGCATTTCGACCTACCAGTCGGCACTCAGCACAGGAAAATCGTAGATCGTCAAACGTCGCTGATCGTGACCGGCTCGTACGACGTTGTCAACGAAATTGCGCCCACAGCACGCTATACCGCCAGCCCAACAGCCTTACAGGGGACCACTTGGCGACCACCCGGGCATACTGCGACACGCCGGCCCACTTCCCACCGTTTAAACTAGGGTAACTGACCATATAGAAACCACGGGACCCCCAACACTTAGCAGGCCTCGTCGCTTAACTTCTGATAAGTTCCGCCTGGCCGAGGCGGAATTTGACACTAGGCATCATTAGACCTCCCAGTAGTCTTTGGGACTCCCCGCTGTACGTGGTCCTTAAGCCCAATGGTGACTGGCGACCATGTGGAGACTACAGGGCACAGAACAGAGTCACCATTCCCGATAGGTACCCGATCCTCCACATAAAGGACCTCACCACGTCGCTGGCCGGTTGCAAGATTTTCAGCGGCATAGACTTAACTCGAGCATACAGTCGGGTCCCTGTAGAAGAGAAAGGCATACCAAAAATGGGGGTGATCACACCCTTCGGACTGTTCGAGTTCGTAAGGATGCTCTTCGGGCTCAGCAATGCAGCTCAAACCTTTCAAAGTTTTATGCACGAGGTCATACGCGGGTTAGAGAATACGTATGTGTACCCAGAAGATGTCCTATTAGCTAACCACTCAGGGGATCAACACTCCGATCACCTAGGGTCTCTTTTCGACTGCCTCAACAAACAAGGCGCAAGGATTAACGCTTCAAACTGTTAGCTCGGAAAACCCAGCGTCACATTTCTAGAGCATATCGTTTCGTCCTCGGGTATAGCTCCATTGCCAGAGAAGATCACTGCTATTCAGGACTACCCAGAGCCTTATTCGTGTCGGAAGTTACGGCAACTTGTCGGCCTAGGTAACTTCTACCGGCGTTTTATTCCTAATTGCGCAAACGCAATTGCGCCCCTTACAGATCTGTTACGGGGAGTTAAGCGCGCGTTCGCATTCCCCGAGGCTGCAAAACAGGCTTTCAATTCCGTTGAAGATGCTATCACCAAAATAGCCCTACTCGCAAATCCTTATCCGAGAGCACCCATATCTTCGATAACCGACGCTTCAAACACTGCAGTCGGAGCTGCACTTCGGCAAAACACCGAAGGTTCTTGACAGCCTTTATCATTCTTTTCGGCAGAGTATAGATATAGCACGTTTGGCAAGGAGTTGTTCACCGTCTAAATAGCTGTCCGACACTTCAAGCACGCATTAGAAAATCGCCCGTTCAAGATGTTCACAGACCGTAAACCGCTGGTATACGCGCCGCACTCAGCCTCTGACCGGTACTCGCCACGCGGGATCCGAAACTTAGACTTTGTTTCACAGTTCACTCTGGGCATACGACATGTCTCTGGGGTAGATAACTCCGCCGCTGATGCACTTTCTCGTATACACTAGATCCGTTCGTCTCCAACACGGAACATCGATTTCGACGCGATGGCACAGGCCGAAGCGACGGATCCAGATATCGACGAACTTCGACGAGAGAGCGCATTAACCTTAGCGGTCGTACCTATCACAGCGTCGCAAAATACAAATATTTGCGACGTATCGCAATGTCGTCCAAGGTCGGCGGTTCCCGCAGCCAAAATTGTGTGTATTTACCGGAAACCGAGGGGCATGCGCGGGGCAAGATCAAATTTACACAAAGTGGACGCACGGAAAACAAGTATTCAGTGGTGAACATGCAGTGTTTGTGTCCTCGTGAATGTAACCAGCAATTTCATTAACTAAAAACGAGTCTTCCACAGTTTAAATCAATTCCAGATCATCCTTCACCAAAACCATCTGGGGCTGACTATGAGTCGCGCACTGCGAATAAATCCATGTTTAAAAGAATCAAAAGAGCGCATCACAGGCGCGAAATTTGGTTAGGAAGCAACAGTGGGCGCCGGGATCAACAAAAATAAAGAAGATCACTTGGCGAAGCGTAAGATAAATATGGATGAGGTATCGGGAGGAGATGATTAAAAACAACAGAGGATGTCATATAAGGGTGCTGAGAAACGTAATTAAAATTATTTAAGAAGCATAACATTATTGCCGAGGGTCACAAAGAGGGAAAAAATCAAGGCTACATGGAACTATATACGGGGAGAAATTATATAAAGAACTGTGGACGGAGAGACAATGGAACTTAGAGAAATGGTCACTGGACTTATACGGCTGGGAACTGATTGTGATGTGTGACGGGAGGTAAACCGGTATGTGTAAGAATTACAATCAATACTTAAATATACTTGCCATGAATGACCTGTGTGTTGTCCTTGTTTAATATCGGAGATTATGGTGTTCTGTGGCGCGAGGGGTCGGGAGGTTCGAGGATTGCGCAGAAATTCAGTATTGTTAGAAACTATTGGGCCAATCGTCATGGTTCATCTGAGATGAGGCACCCGGGGCGGTAACTTACGTGACTTTGTTTATTATTATTGTTACGCAACCAGGTACTGGAGCGTCGGATTCGGATAGCAGTTGCCCAAAAGGGATGGGCAACTGGCGCAAAGGATGGAGTGGAGCTTTCGGCGAGAGTTTGCGTTGCATCTGTGGTCACTGGCGAGCCAGGAGAAGAGCCGGAGCGTGAGAGGGCAGTCTGGAATTTGTTCCAGCTGGTGTTAAGTTGATTAAACAATAATAATAAACAAAGTCACGTAAGTTACCGCCCCGGGTGCCTCATCTCAGATGAACCATGACGATTGGCCCAATAGTTTCTAACAATACTGAATTTCTGCGCAATCCTCGAACCTCCCGACCCCTCGCGCCACAGAACACCATAATCTCCGATATTAAACAAGGACAACACACAGGTCATTCATGGCAAGTATATTTAAGTATTGATTGTAATTCTTACACATACCGGTTTACCTCCCGTCACACATCACAATCAGTTCCCAGCCGTATAAGTCCAGTGACCATTTCTCTAAGTTCCATTGTCTCTCCGTCCACAAGTCACCATATTTTTTCGTTCCGTAAATAGTTTGTTGGAACGTTGAAGGTTTCCCGCTGTTTTCTTTTTAGCATTATGTTGATTATTAAATGTTGTTTGTCATTCTCCTTCCACCTCCTGTCGCTTCCAGTTTGATTTGGACTCTTCTCCACCCCGTTTTTGCATCCATACTGATCTTCATCTTTGCCATATTGCCCTCTTGATTTTTGATGAAACCCGCCATTTGATAACCTCCACCATTTGTTTCCAGCCAGATTTTGCACCGGCGATAAGTACGTTTGATGCGTTCAAAGATGGATTGACTCGCAGTGCGCGACTCATAGTCAGCCTCAGAAATGTTCGGCGATGGATTATTTAGCTCTGATTCAAAGCCCGAGAACTCGTGTTTTTCTTGTCCTATTGCAGGTTATGTTCATGAGAGCACAGACACCGCATCTTCATGACCAATTTTTTGTTTTATGATTTCCATTGTGCCATCTATGTGTGACCTTATTCTTGCCATACGCACGCCTCTCGAATATCGAGAACTATATCCAATATTGTTATTCTTTCATTTGGGATGGCTAAGGTGGGGCGAATGCAAGGAGGTAGAGCAGGAGAGGAGTAGGTCAGGGAGAAAAAGGATTGACACAAGCGGGATAGGTGTGTGAGGCAGGGGCTTGGTTGTGTATAAGAGAGATGCCGATAGGCGGGGATGCCAGCGGGTCTTGCCCATAGTACACAAGGCGGTCAGGTTTGAAGTAACTTTCGTTCTACCGCAATTTGGTTGGCACCAGAGGAGATGTTGGTTGGGATAGATGTTGCCCCGACAGGGTGGCGCCTTACGTTATCCATGTAGGGTGGTGGGTTGATAAAAGTTTGGTCAAATGGCTGCCCATGTATACGAACCTGGGCAGTTGTTGTAGGGTGTGGGAGTGATAACCGGTTAACCTTTGGGCCTGGGTCAGCCTTCCACATCTTGGAATCTCAGACGTTCCAGAGTTGATCGGCTTATTCATTATCAAAGTTTTAGTTACTGGGCCAACTCTGTTTAGTTGTTTATTATTGGTGTGCATTGCGGCCTCTTAGAAGAATGCTGGCTGTGTTGAGCGCTAGGATTTTAAGCGGCACTGTGGCCAATATTTTATGTTCTGTGGACAGTGCAGGCAAGCCAGATGCCCTCACCATACCGGCAACATCGTTCGCAGAGTTCTGCCGGGGTTTTTAAGAAGGGGTTTTAAGGGCCGCAGCGGTATTTTGCATCCTGACGTTTTGGGTCAAGCGGCAACGTTTTGCGTGGTGGTTGAAGAGAAGGTGCGAACGGTGACTTGTCTAGACCAACTCAGTAATTCAGGGAGAGTTTGGGCTTGGAGATCCCGAATCTAGGTTTTGTGTTTTCGAGGGGGGACAGGGAGACCTGATGGTCTCTGCTCTAGAAGTTGGAGACCATGCTTTTTGGGGGACCAAATACCTCTCGCTGGAGAGGCGTTTTTCCTCCGTTATCCTGATAGTTTTCTACGAAGTATTAACGGCAAAGGTGTCTTCCTTGTGGATAAACTCACGGGCGACTTTCCCGTCCTGAATTTGTATTAGGAGCAGACAGGTTTTCTGTTGGATCATTTTTCGTAATCGCACACAATGACTAGGGTGATGAGCCACGGTACACGCACTCAGTAGCGTTTGTTTGACCGTCTCTAGTGATTGACGCTCTGAGATGTTAGATGTGATGGCATTGTTGATGTTTTGGATACGCCTAAGTGATTTAGACGATACTGAATCAACGAATCAACTAGCATCGGCAAGGTCGTGTAAGGAGGGATTTGACGATGGCTTGATGAGATGAGAGAGTGAGGCCAGCTTGGTGATCGCTGCCTCCGCCGAAGTCAGCTGGGTAACAGCGCTGACCAACCGTTTCTGCAGGTCTTCAAATCTCTCATATTTTTCATAAAAGCATCAACTGTCTTGACCGAGCAGTTTCTTGTTTGCGATTTAGGTGCAGATTGTGGCCCGCCTGATCTTTTGGAAGTAATTTTTATACGGTTTGCCTGCAGCATGATGCTAAAAAATAATTTGAGTGAGAAAAACGCGCTATGAAAATGAGACAAGGGTGGCGCGCAAACGATGCTCAGAAAAGTTTGTGGAATTTTTGTGAACGAAACACAGGGTTTTCTACCCAAAATCTATCGGAATCCACTCAGGTATCGGAGTTCGTCAGTGTTTCCAGATTTCGTTGGTGTTTAGACCTTAGCACACAATAACCCTCAGTTCTCCCGCTCCCAATCCGAATTTATCATTATCATACCCACCCCTACCTACGAATGCGACCGTTAGCCTTTTGTGTGTTCAAGGATTACCATTAGTTAATGCACCACTCCGAACAATATGTATCGGTTCATGCTTTTACCGGTGCGCTCACCAAAACCCTCATCCCGAACATGTTAAGATGTTTGTGTTTCTCACTTTATCTATTCCACATGTGCTCCTTTACAAGGCTACCACCACGGAAGTCCATTTTCCATTTGCAGTCACACGTGCTCCCGCACATCATGAAATCGAGCTATCTCGAGGTTCGTATGTACTGCATGGGAAGGGAAAAATACGATCCTCACCCAGGCTGTGGCAAAAGGGGACACTGACGCCAACCCGCACGAGCCGCCAAAGATAACTGGCACTTTCGGCGGCAAGCCTGTCAAGAAATTAGATCGAAGCTGTAAGACGCTGTCAACAGACAAATTCCCTCCCTTTTTAAACTACTTGATCACTACAGCTTCCCAATCTTGTTTAAAATATTCGCATGTCTTTCAGACGTGTTCGTCGCAATCTAGCTCCACATAGGCACAATGATCGCCCCTTGATAATTAGGGCTACTCCTTTGCCAGTGACGATGCAGTTCGAAACTCGGCCTACAGAAAGCTGGGCGAAGAGACAGATCTCCGTTTCACTACTTGTTTTGAATACTTTGTTCAACGAACTGTATACTCTATTTCGTTTTCTTCTGAAGACATGGTGACCTTATCTGCCTTTGTGTCTCCAAGCAATAGCTTGCGGTAAGTCTTTAGCTTTACTCTGGTCCATTCGGCATTTCGAAATAATATACCCTTCTGCAGGGACCAGGGTAGATTGAACAACTTTCTCTATCCATCTACATTTTAGTACTGGGCATGCGATGCTACCCACTATTCCTCTTTCCAGTCGTTTAGGTCAATTTACCATCTATCATTAATGAATTATGTCAGATTACTTCTTCCTGCCTGACTTCCATGTCCATTATATAAAATCCCTAAAACCTTAACGATCATTTGTGTTTTGTTGCCTACCGCTCCATCAAACTGAATTTTTACCCTGGTAAGCATCATCGGTAGGCTTAGACCCTGCGTTCCACGCAAAAACATTCGTCTTGATTCCTGGAGAAAAGCTCAACCCAGACAAACGTTTTAGATTGTTTTCATCTTCGAACCACTTTCCCTGAAACTCAGCATGTTTCCTGGCAAATTCAAGTATCTTTTCGCTGTTTTAGTTTTCAGTGTGTGCAAAAGTTACCAGATGGAGGAATCCTCGTAAGGGCTTACTGTAATGACGGGCGGGTGAGTACCGCTGGAAGCAACTAGGAAAATTGAGGGCGTAGCCGTGACAGGTACGGCGAAATTCAAACGCGCAGAACATTGCAAAAGGGCAATGTACCGAGCTTGAAATGGACTACGTGAACATAATCGGCTACCTCGTACAGGAACGCGGACGTAAGGCGGCACAGGAATATTTTTAGACCTTTCCGTTAACTTCTGCGTTCATTTTCGGGAACCATTTTGCAAGAATGCAACCCTCTGCTACCAGAAAGTGCAAGGCTCGGCCACTTATGTGTTGGACAGCCGACCAGGTATGGCATATGAGACGAAACCATATTCAAACTTAGAAAAATGGCTGTGAGCAGTATAACATGGTCATTCACGCTCGAGTATATCGCACCCTTCAACCAGTCTCACCCTCCTCTTTATCGAAGATTGCTCCCTTCTCCGTGATTCTTAACTTTTTCAATGTCATCAAGCCCTTCAGGTCTCTTATCTATCCTTCCATCCAAATAAAACAACCGCCAGAGGGCGGAAATACGGAAACATCTCCTGAGCACTTCAACCGAATGCCTTAGTCTTCCCAGAAACTCCTAGACGTTCAGCATGTTTGTTTACACCAGCCCCTAGATCATACCCCCGATATTCTTCACCCCGAGATCCAGAGCCCACGACGCACCTATGCCATGAATCGGGGGCAACCCCGCAGGTGCATTACAGGTCTCGCGGAGGAAAGACCGCGCCTCTGCAGCAGATACCGCCTAACAGGCCTTACAAAATACACCGAAAAATCTCAAGCTATCCCCAATCTAGTTATGTCCAGAACAAGACATTGTAGACTGAAGAAGCAGCAGGCCATCCTCAGCACTATGACTTCAACACAAGTGGGCCTTGAAAGGCATATCACCAACAAACTTTTACTTAAGGGTAACTACTGCACTTCCAATGCGTCTTCCTTCACTGCAACAAAGTCACAGTGCAAACTTTGCCGCCTTCCTGCAGCCACAGCCCATTATTACCCTGCCCCATGCGTGTAGCAGCCACAGTGAGTCACAATGTTGCCCCGATGACTGTGGATTCCAAAGGCTTCCCATGTAGGAATTCAAAAATGACACACGGGCTCTGACTTATACCAAGACAAATATCATCATGCACACAGTATACGACGGCGACTTCCCACGCTTCCTTCTTCCATTTGTGTTTCCATATAAGGGACGTCCCCAATGACTGGAATGCGGTAAGGAGGCTTAAGTTAAGAAAGGTATAATAATAATAATAACGTATATTTCTTGGTTTGCAAGAAGCAAGCGCAGGGAAATAACATGGATTTACAAAAATGATAAAAGGAAATGCCAATGACAGAAGTCTAAGGGAGCAAATGGAGGGGTGCAAACTTGAGGTATTGCGGAAGCACATTGGAAAGTGAAATGAGAGGCTACAAAGCAACGCAAAAATTAAAAGGTATCCAGTAAGAATCGAAAACTAGAAAACAGAATTTTCATGACCACACAGGTTTCCTGAGCCTGTATGCGAGCAGCGGACTACGAGTCATCTTGTATTTAAGTGCGTTAAATGTGCGCATTGCTTGCGCAAATCTTCCCGCTTATCCGTAAAGTCGATCGAAATGCGATCAAGCGTGTACAGCAGGCGTTCACTAGAAATCTCGTGGGTCCTTCATTTAGCCTAAATTTGAGGACGAGATGCGAGCTGCTTGGATATGAACCACTATGGCTTCGTCGGATCAAATTGAAACTTGCGGTTCTCCAACCTTTGCCGTAATAACTTTCACTCTACTACAAACGTCACACGCGACACTGGTAGTCCCCAGTATCTAATTCACAGTAAATGCTACTCATTAAGAATACCCCTGACTCGACTATCGATCAGGGCAAAATTCTTCACAACTGGTCACTATAAACTGTGGAACAAACTCTGGTTCCCGGAGATCGTTCCCAAATTTAGTCCAGTTCAAATCCCAGTTAGCAAAGTTACTGGATGTCCCGCTCCTAATTAACCTGAAACGACCTAACATTGGACTAGAAGAGGCCCACGAACATGGTCGAGTCAATGCGCAGTTCATCACCGGGGATTCGGCTCTACCTCTTATTTCCGCAATTTCTCGCACGCTCCCGCTAATGCACCTTTTGACCTCCCTTTTATTGATGTACCCTCTTCACCAGTGGCTTAAGTAACTAACTCTTGAGCTTCCCCAATTTAGGTTGACGAAAATGCCAACGTATATTTTGGGGGATTCATGCTCTCATCACATCCAGTGAATTCAAATACCATCACCCTGTGTGCTCCTAGCCCTTCATGTCATCTTATCCTCTTTACTGGTTTGGCAAAGCTAAATAGGTCGTTCTTGGTAGCCCCAAACCTTCAACTACCCTCTAAAGCTTCTACCATAGCTCATTTTCAGTCAACACATTTTACGGAATAGAAGCAATATGTTGCAGGTATGTTGTCGCCATACAATGATCATCATTATCCCAAGCTGCCACCAAAGCCAGAAGGCTTCTTTCTTTTGCATTGAAGATCTCGCACTCGAAGTAGACGCTATTCCATCCTCGTAGTGGCGATTCCAAATATGCTATCCTACCGTTCCTGCTAGGAGCCTGCTCGCCAGAACTTGCGCTGGAGCTCTGGCCAGTTCAACCGAAGCTGAAGGTTCATGCGCCTTGATATACTAACCACTACGAACAGCATAATGGAGTACGATGATGGTAAGATAGCCTAATTTGTCCTTATCGATACCATCAGGGACCTCGCTGGGGTCCTTCACATTCCGATTCCCCGTAATCTTCAAATGCTGAACCTAAAAACCTAGGACACGCTACCATAGAACAATTATGCTTCTGCCTGGTTAAATACCTTGAGGAGTACACAGCAGGGCGCTAGTGATATGACCAAAATATAGAACGGACATTTCTAAGATCGATTGTCCAAACGCGAACTTTGTACCACGTTTGCTTGCCCTTAACCCTTGTGACAAATGTTGTGTCACCCACAGTCGGCTCGTATGACTGCGATACTGAAGACCCAGAAACTCGACCGGCACAAGGAAAAGATAGTCGGGAGCGGTATGAGGTTTGGTATATTTCACAGGGCGGGCAAGCGAAGCGTGCTTGAGCGACGTGCGAGTGGAAACCGCGATGGGCGGTCGACGTTGGGTTACTTGTGACATCCGGAGAAACAGATCCCAATTCCACTCGTCTTGACGATGTGGTGTAAGAACCCAGCGTCCTTCCACTCCAGCGTAAATTGGACGAATAGACGTTTAGAAGTGGTTGCCTCCTCCATGGAACTGATGTGATGAGACTCACCTGGAACAGTCTTCCTGCCGATTTTCTGGAATTCGGAGTCCGATCTTCTGCCACCATCCTGCAAAAACAAAACTGAACTGAACGGGACCAAGGAGGAGGTGACAATTGTAGAAGTGGGTTCAAGTTTGTTTGCACCCAGTCGGAAGAACTTTGAATGCTCTGTGCAACTTACAATGAGCTATACTTAAGTTTGTTTTGTGTCGTCCTTGTGAGCGCGCGTCAATGGAAATATCCTCCAGGTTCCAGATTAGCCTGCTTAATCTGGTGTCATGACTGAATAAAATTGCTTGTTCTTGTGCTTACCATCACTGGCTGTTTCCGACGTACAACAACAGCGGAAATACTGTTTTTCGTGTGATTTTTTTTTCGGTTCCCTAAGTATAGCGGTCACGTTCGCATCCCTAGCAAATGGCTCGCCGGGTCATGCAATTTTTCCTCACCAATGGGATGAACACTGAAGGGCAACTTTACCGCGTAAAGAAAGGTATGCTTAACGGAAGCTTGAGCCGATTTCTTTTTAGATTGTTCAGTTCACTTTGTCCCTGACTTCACTCTTGTTGGAGGCTCCGTACGGTTTTTCATCAACTACCCAGATCCTAAAACTGGAAAATTTTTAAGATCCGCTTATCGCGAATTGAACGCTACGAATCCCACTAGTGGAAATCGACCAGCTGACTGCTTTGATAACTATTTTGAACTATTCCCTTTGATGGTTTCCGGGTCCTTCCATTTTTACTTCACGTGTGATGGAAGTTTCCCTCCGCCACCCGATCCGAATAGGCCGAACTCCTCAGTCTGTGGTTCCGGTTATCTGACTGTTGACCCACACTTTTCTGGGAAGTCAGACCAACCAGGCGAAATAACCGATAAAGGCTGGGATTTAGATGGTGTCGTTCTGCAGACATACTTATCGAAGAACTTGGGCCCATTTAAGCAATGGGATAATGTCTTCCGAGCAGCCAAAGAAGGGCATTATAATATGATACATTTTACACCGGTTCAGGCAAGTGTTTAATGAAATGGTTGATGTTAACTTAAACATGTTATTCAAGTGGTTGTTGTTCTGTGGTTTATCTTCCCTCACCTCGTGTTTCAAATATAACGATTTGAGTTCTCTTAAAAAACAGAAACATCATTGAAATCGCAGTTTCACTACCGTTTTGTTTGTTTGGCTAGCTTTTCATTAATGCAGTTGTTCCAGCCTTTTACTTTGATTCGGACTTAGCTGCCTCATCAGCAGACGAAAACGTATAGCGCTTGCTAATAGGTTATGCCCTGATCCACACGTAAAATTTACATACATGTGCGCCTGATTATTTAACTTTGTTGCCCATGTTTGCGGATGTGCTATCTTTGGCATCCGGCGGCCATCATTAAGTCTTGGATTGCCATGGTTAAACTTACTCAGTTGTTTCTTGTATAACCACAACTAAATAGACCGTGGGGTGTTATGCATATCTATGAATGCACATATATGTATGTAGGCTTAAAAACAAGCTTAGGGCCAATGCAACATGTAAGTAGAAGTTCACAGAAAGTGGATAGATAAGTGGAAAAATTAAGTACCATAAGCTAATTGTTTTTTCGCCTTGCAAATCTTGTGACGTTTTTTGTTTTCCTTTCGCACCATATCTTCCCGCATTTGTGACCAGCAACGATTCGCATCTCTTAGGTCCCACTCAAGAAGGCCGGGAAATACCAACCGAGGCCAAAGCCGGGGCCTCATAACTATTGGCGGTCATAACCCGGCTACAACGTTACTTCTCCAAGCCTTGCCCAGCACGTGCGAAAAGAGCATGGAAAGATAGACGATGCGCAGGCATACACATTACGTGTCCAAGCCACCGAAGGCCATGTAGAGCGATTTTCTCAGTCAGTGGACGACTGTCTGCACCCAACACATGACGACGTACTGCGTCATTGCTCACCCAGCTTTCCCACCATACACTAGCGGTGCTTCGGAGACAAAGGTGGTCGAACAAAAAGTCGTCGAGCATCCTCAACACAGATAGGCTGGGTCTCGCAAGGTCAAAACAAAACGCTGCAAAATTGGCATTGTACATCCACTCTTTGCGGGAAGTCCGGATATCATCGTTCAGCGTTAAACAGCAAGGCAAGCCTCACTGACCACTGCCTTTCCCCAGAGTTACACGTCTATAGAAAAAGAGTGAATATCAAAGGGGAACAGGGAATGGACCTACACAGGCAGGAAAAGATAAGATGCTGCTGCAGCCAACACACGAAACACAGTCTAACTATACAAACGCACGTGTTTTCAATCATTCTGATTCGATAGAAAATGACAGCACGATCGCCACTGTTCACGGTTCACTGCCATATCCTTCAGTGTCTCCAGCCAGCAAGTCGACGAGTCTTTCGGACCCCAACCACGAAGGCGTGAGACGCTCGCTTTACCTAACTTCGCTGTACATTTTCTCAAGCCACGTTGCCACGTCATCTGTTGGCCTCCACATGGCTTCTTCCATTCCTTAGGAGGAACACAAAATAGGGCACGGTATGGTAGACGAGTGTTCGTCATTCGCAACACGTGACCCAACCAGCGTAGTCTACTAAGTTTCATATGCTGAAACAAGCTATTCTCAGAAGTTGCACCCAATACCAGATTCCTAACCTCAATATTACTCACCCGGTCACTCCATCCAATCCTAGCCATACTACGTAAACATCGGTTGTCGAAAACCTCCAACCGACGAACATCGCCCACACGCATACTCCACGTCTCGCAACCGTACAACAGAACTGAACGCACTGCCGCACAGTACACATGACCTTTCAACTTCAGTGAAATATCAGACCGACGCCACAAGTGTTTCAGTCCAGCGTAAGCTGCCCGAGCTTTCGAAATACGCGTATTTACTTCCACTCCCGAGCTACCATCGTTGGACACGCAGCTACCAAGGTAGGTGAAACGGTCCACCATCGTTTGTTCCTCTCGTTCCAGTATGAAGTTCGGCGTTGCTGTCGTCCAGACCTGCAAAAGCACTTTGCACTTTAAAGGTGCCAAGCGCATGCCGAACCGAGCAACCGATCTCGAGTGTCTATCTAGTGCGCATTGTGCATGGTCCACAGACTCGAACAGGCACGACGTCGTCTGCCTAATCTAGGTCGCATAGCTTCCCTCCACTTTCCAGTTCGAATCCTACATCCCGGAGATCTCCTAAAGCATCTTCCATCACCTCGTCAATGACGAAGTTGAACAAGAATGGAGAGATGCGACACCCTTGTCGAACGCCATTAGTCGTTTCGAATGAACGCGACCACAAGCATGCAAGTACAATGCTCGCAACAGGTTCACAAACTTCGTTGGCATACCCTTCCGGTGGAGAGCACTGAGTAGTGCCGGTCGATCCACGGAGTCGAAAGCACCTTCCAAGTCGAGGAAGACTACGATCGTAGGGCGGCGGTGCGTGTGGCGCGTTTCGCGTATCTGTCGAAGAGTGAATATCTGGTTGATGCAACCTCGACCTAGACGAAGTTGCACACGGTTAAATGCTGGCGTTGTGTTCGAGAATCCTGTAAATCCTTTTGGTCACTCAAAGGCGTTAGGTTTTCGGGAACGATCTTCAGTTGACAGCTTGAGGCTTCTCAGCTTGCTAGTTCCAGATTTGCGGCAGCCACTGTGGCTTTGTCGTTGTTCAAAGGAAGGTCATATTTTGGAGTAACATTGGAAAATGCAGGTAGATATTCATCGTGGTCGTCCTTACTGGCACCACATTTTATTGTTGTCAGTGTATATTTGAATACTGCCCAGTTTTTCATCGGAAACAGTTTTCCCAGTAATGCATTGATAATGTGCGAACGTGTTGGCGACCAACAATTGAATATGCTGGAACTGATGCATCCTACCACGAGCTTCGAATGCGATGTCATTCTGATTAGTTGGTGTTTGATGATGAACGCTTCTTAACTCCAATGCGTGGGAAATTGGATATTGTTGTATTTGATGGTAGATAGCAGTTCGGTGTAGCCCGAATCGTTGCCATACCTGACTCAGTGAGACCTTATTTGTCCTAATGCCAAGTTTCAGGGTCATAGTTGCCGGCCCAACCCCCCTGCATGCAATGGCTCCTAGTGACCATAGAATATGCTTTTTCCACTACGCTTATGATTCAACCACGCCGTTAAATGGTATATATATATAAATATATATATATATATATATTTATGCATCTATGCGCAACTCTACAAGCTCACTTACTCGAGGCAGCGCTTCCCCTGAGGGACGTTGCAAGCGTCTTGAATTGTGGTGTGCAAAAGTTGATGACGCTTAAAGTCAATAAATATGACTAACAACAGGCAGTATTCACCTAATCAGAATCAGGATGGCGGCCTGCAGCCTGTCTGTTGTGACCCTTTATGTTCCTTCCACTACGCCATATCCCGCGAACTGTCCATGTGTTCTGGTAAGTTACTTGTGGATCCCAATGCCAGCCAACCTCAAAACAACAGCTAAGTGCCTTGTGTTCGGATGCCGCTGCTAAGTTGCAATGATTGTTTTATATATGAATTGTTTGTGCTAATGCCGCAAAAGTCGAAAATGAGGTTATAATAAGAGGAGTAAGGGATTACATGAGTGCAGAGCTGAATACACAAGAGTACCGGTTGGAAATATTTGCCGACCGTCAGTAACCGGAAAACCCATTTCGTGGTTCCGAGGTAATTTTGTTCACCCACCCTTATGCAAGACACTACTAAAACCAAAAATCTGTTATTCATATTTTTACTAGGAGTTAGGTTACTCCCGCTCAGCATATTCACTTCGGGACCAGCTCAAAGTAAATCCGGAATTCTCTAGTCCTGGTTCTCCGGTCGACTGGGCAGATATTGAGCGTTATGTCCAACACCTGGAAAACGACTGGTCCATCCTGTCCATGGCTGATTTGGTTCTAAACCACACTTCCAACGATAGTCCGTGGGTTCAAGAACATCCAGAATGTGCTTACAACGTAGTAAATTCGCCGCATTTGGTCCCTGCATATATTCTGGATGCTATAGTATGGTGCATGTCAAAAGAGGTTAGTACTGGTGCTCTTGCCAATCGTGGGATTCCGGCTAAATTGGGAGATCCGTCGAGTGAAATACCCGCGATGCGGGCCTGGTTGTCCGAAAACATCGAGCGCGCCAAACTACACGAGTTCTTTATCGCAGATGTTGATGCCGTAAAGAACGAATTCGTTTCCTGGTTGTGTGAGTTCGAAAATGTGATAGCCTGTTGAAATACCTTTTACCGTAAAAATGGTTCGATTTTTTGTTCAATTTGAACATAATCCTGCTTTACTTAGAAATTGCCAGTATTCAGGGAATTATTTTGCTTCCTGAAAATGCTCAATACTAGATGTCTGTGTAGATTTGAAGAACGACCTGTTGTTCCGTGCGCACGGGAAGATTAGTTTAATCAGGCCTCATTGTTATTTGCTATATCAGCGCACTTCGGTTTTCTTGTCTGAGCAAATGGACCCAGCACGAGGAATTTCTGAAAATTGGTTAAAATATTGTATATTACGAAAGGAGTACGTATGAGCACAAAATTTCTCTAACTACGATAGTTTATAGCCATTCTTTATATGAACGTGAATAATCTTTCGGGTTGTGTCCGTTCTATCAGTACGTTACTCCCCAGGCAACGGAGTGCCCGGTTAGGCGTATTATTTTGATGAATGTTTATTCTGTAAGTGACTTGATGACAGCTACAAACCAAGGAAACAAAGAAACTCAGAAGCCAAGACCGTAACCTTATCAGTCCTATTCAACTAACCAAGTTTTCTTGCCGATGAGTTTCCTAGTTGTAGCACTAAAACAGGTTGTTGATACCTTAGTTCTTTTTTATCTCGGTTGGTTCCAGTGTGCGGAAAGTCTTCGATCGACGCAGTCTCTTTTCGGTCTGGTGAAAACCACTTGTTTCTCAAAGTTGCCGGCTTGCGTAAAGGTCGACGGCATGGAGCCACCGTAGATTTCGAAGTCGCTCGGAGGGAATATCTTGGCATACGTGATCATTCAATGCCGCTTTCTGAAGCCGCGGCGGAATCTGCGGCTGATCAACTTCGCGCTAGGTTGCTCCAGTTGAACGCGGACAAAATACGTGAGGTGGATGAACACATACAAGTAGCAATTCAGAATGTGCTGGCCAATGCTGGCTACCGTTTCTACGATCCTTACGGTTTAAAGTTAGGCACTGTAACAATGGATACTCCAATCATGTGGAAGTAAGTCAGTCGTTATTTCCTATAAATAGTGCATTTACGTTATTTGACGACTATTTGAGACTTTGCGTTGGATAATTTACTGGGTGCTTTAGGCAACACGACAGCTAAAAATCCTAACGGCTCATCCTCAGACGTTTGGCTGCATTACTCCTGTCTAGTTATTTTTCGTGATTGATGGTCATAGTAAAAAGGCGTTTACATCAAACTGTTGCGGCATCTTTTGCTTTTCTGTGTGGGTTAGCACGACGCACATACTGATCCATTTAATCAGTTTTTTGCTCAACTACCCATAACACAATCATTACAGGTAACACATGTCAGCAGCGAATGACCAAATTTAAAAAAAATTGTCTTTCGCTATTATATCAGTCCTTTATGGAGCAGCGAACTCTCATCCTTTTGATTTTCTGCTGGATCCATGGGCCGTTTGAACAGCTGACGATCTCCGGGGAATTTCACACCACTTCTGTTCATTTCAGTTTAGAGTTTATATCAGACAACCTTGCACTAATGTGCTCTGTTTCTGGTTGCCATCATCATCATCATCATCATCATCGTTCAGCGTTAAACAGCAAGGCAAGCCTCACTGACAGCTGTCTTTTCCCCATAGTTACACGTTTCTATAAAAGGAGTGAATATCCAAGGGGAACAGGGAATGGACCTTAACAGGCAGGAAAAGATAAGATGCTGCTGCAGCCAACACACGAAACACAGTCTAACTATACAAACGCACGTGTTTTCAATCATTCTGATTCGATAGAAAATGACAGCACGATCGCCACTGTTCACGGTTCACTGCCATATCCTTCAGTGTCTCCAGCCAGCAAGTCGACGAGTCTTTCGGACCCCAACCACGAAGGCGTGAGACGCTCGCTTTACCTAACTTCGCTGTACATTTTCTCAAGCCACGTTGCCACGTCATCTGTTGGCCTCCACATGGCTTCTTCCATTCCTTAGGAGGAACACAAAATAGGGCACGGTATGGTAGACGAGTGTTCGTCATTCGCAACACGTGACCCAACCCTTGTCGAACGCCATTAGTCGTTTCGAATGAACGTGACAGTTCACCGTATACCCTAACGCGACCACTAGCATGCAAGTACAATGCTCGCAACAGGTTCACAAACTTCGTTGGCATACCCTTCCGGTGGAGAGCACTGAGTAGTGCCGGTCGATCCACAGAGTCGAAAGCACCTTTCAAGTCGAGGAAGACTACGATCGTAGGGCGGCGGTGCGTGTGGCGCGTTTCGCGTATCTGTCGAAGAGTGAATATCCGGTTGATGCAACCTCGACCTGGACGAAATCCGGCAGTCGAATATTCAGCTTCTGAACGAGGGGAAAAAGCAGCCGGTCGCCGACGCAGCCTGTCCCCGCAGTTCTTTTCAAATTCGGTGGGGAGAAGTGCTGATTGAGAAGATCACCTTCACCTCCTTGCATCGCATGATTTGGAACACGAAGGAGCGAGATCCCGCTATCGCGCTGGGTGCAGTCACTGATCGCTATACCCATCGTTCAAGGAAGGGCTACCACGGAGTGGGACTGCAGCAATCATTCGCGGGTGGGATCTAGGTTTAATTTCCAGATAGTTACTAAGGGTGTTAGCTTCGGCAATAAGCGCAACTCGCGCCGGTATATGAACACCGCGATTCGGCGCGAGCCAGTAATATTCCGCGAACCAACAAA
>LUCM01010440.1:33607-59581 GCA_008360955.1 Fasciolopsis buskii
TTCCCCTCTTCAGAAGCCGAATATTCGACTCCACTTCCATTTCTGTTTGGGGATCAAGTGACACCTCCCAAGGATTCACAGCTCCAGGCGTCGGACTAGATACGATAGCGTTTGGCCAGCTAAACTGGTCCTCGAAATGCTCTGCCCAACGGTCCAGTCTTTCCTGTCTACTATAGATGAGCTCTCCAGTCCTACCGCACACGACTTCACTAACCGAAGTTCGCCGCCCACCGCTGTCGCGTATAAGCTTAAACAGTCTTTGACTGTTAACTGAAACGGATGCCACTTCCATCTCTTCGGCTACCTTAACCCACCAGTTTTCGCGGTCATTCCTAAGGCTTACGGTCAACTGACGCTGCAATTGTCGACGCATCTTGTTCATTTCCTTGCAGTTAGACAGCTCGCGTTTTTGCTCCATTAGACTTAGCGACGCTTGCGAGATCCAGTGTTTTTGATGAATGCTAGATCTGGGACCGCAGGCGAAATTTGCTGCCAAATGCAGAGCCTGTTTAATTTGACCCCACTGATCGTCTACATTGCTATTTGTTGCAGTTCTTAGTTCCTCGGATAGTTTCTGTTCGGAGCTGTTGCGAACAGTCGAATCAGACAAACGTTCGACAGCTAATCGGATTTGTGGCCTGCGTCGATGGCCATTTAGCTGCAGCAAAAATCGCATTAAAACTAACACATGGTCCGATTCGACGTACGTGGTCCATTATGATCTACAGTTCTGGACAGAACCACGCCAACGGTAGCTAACTGCAATATGGTCAATCTGACTCAAAGTACCTGTCGAGTTAGAGCACCATTTCGCAGTGCGACGCGAACTGTGCCGGAAATTCGTACTAGATAGGAATAAATGATTATCTGCACAGAACTGGAGAAGTCTTTCCCCGTTGTCTGTTCGCTGTGCAAGCAAGGCACATCGTCCGCCTAAACAGGACTACGATGCACTAAGTTTTCCAACTTGTGCATTAAAATCACTTGTTACCACCACAATGTCAGGGCCTTTGCTCTTCCGAACAACGGTGACGAGTTCGTCAGAGCTACAGGCTGTTGAAGCGTATGTCGAGACGACAAATAAACTGCGCTTATCACTACTATCCTTTCGGACGCCGACTGATCCCTGCAGTCTCGTGGCACACAAGCGACTGATGACTGGGATCCAGTGTAGAAGGACTGCTTAAGTCTCCTAAATCAAGACTATTCCTACAACGCATTCACTCATAGCTTGAGCTACTTCGTCTCCTGAAGTGTGCAACATATACCTTGAAAAGCCATTCGGCGCAGTTAGTTGAATTACTCTACTCTACTCGAATCCTGAATTCGTGTTTCATTCACGCAGCAGACATCAATCGAAAGCGAGTTCACCGTAAGAGCTAAACACGCCTGTTGGCCAGCCTGCATTAAAGTGCGCACATTGAAGGAACCCAGATGCAGAGGCTGACGAGGCTTGAGAACATGTGAGCTAACAGACTGAAAACACCTACTAGACTATGCGACAATGAACCGTTGCGAGTATCGGGAGTGTTATCAGTGGGGACAATATGGACAATCAGAAGAAGCAAGGACATTTGGTTGAAGCAGAGGCAGGTTGAATAAAAGAGAGGGAACTCTGAGCAGTAGCATACTTATCACTACCCACCCCACCTGCGCTCGATGCAATGGGCAGCGCGGACCTAATTATCCTGCGCGACGACCGATGCAGTATGGAATTATTTGTAGGCGTGTAACTCATGGGGAATAATGGACGGGTTGCCATCTGGCAGTACCGTTTACTCAGAACGGATGGACATCGGGCGCATTGGAAAATCAATCACGATGTAATACGCTGAGAAATCGTCTAAACGAAGACATTCAGAGTGTAAGGACACAACTGACAGTGACATTGAACCATATGACGCATTGTTTCCGACCGTCGATTGGAGAAATCTCGTGGACCCAAAACTAGCAGTCTATCTAGACCTACACGAGACACCCTGTCATTCTGAGTTTTTATGCATTTCGTCACGACGTGCACCTACCCAAGCAGTT
Organism: Fasciolopsis buskii; assembly: GCA_008360955.1. Classification (NCBI taxonomy): domain Eukaryota; kingdom Metazoa; phylum Platyhelminthes; class Trematoda; order Plagiorchiida; family Fasciolidae; genus Fasciolopsis; species Fasciolopsis buskii. The sequence continues at coordinate 35,642 of LUCM01010440.1, forward strand.
AAATCCGACTGCACTACCCAAGTCTTCTCCAACAAGAGCAAGGTTCGGCATCGAGCCAATCCAATTCTGCAGCAGAGTTTTGCACAGTCATGTTTCAAACGCATCACAGGCATGACTATACTGTCATTCCAGTCACCGATAAGTATTTTTGGTTTGTCCGTGTCTTCGCTCAGAAGTGCACACCAGCTTTCATGTATTCTAACTAACGGTTTTCTGTCTGAATAAAATTTTTGCTACTTTTTTCACATAGATAAGGCGATTTCCATAATCGTTTCGATTTCAAAGTTTAATTGGAAGAGTGGAAAATACGACTTTGACGAATATCAATAACTGTGATGAACTCGGATGAAAGATCACTATAAGCGCGATTGCGACTTTCACTGTAAAATGGATTCCTTCGACACACCTCAATGACAAACAGCGCTATGAAACTTCACGGTGAATTGTGTTAAATGACGCCTTAGATGAAGGAAGACATTGTGAGCCTTTGTTTTAGCACCTACTAGATACAAAAGGTGTGATTAGTACAACCCCGACCGGGTCGGAAACGGGCTAGGTTCCCCCGCGTACGTTCTGGGGGAGCACTGGATAGCCAATAGACAGTAATATTTTTAAGCAGTTTCGATGAAATATTAACTACAATCCCTCTACTAGGTTTGGCTTGGAGGACATTTGAAATGTAGAATTGACTTGGGCTTTGAAAAGTCCATGAGCTCTGTCGGTTTTGCACGGGGATCTTTCACTTGGAACAACTATGCTGTCATCCAAGGTCCCCTACTCATCGCTCCGGACGATGCTTCTGACAGTGAATTAGTTAGTCCCAAGACGACGGTCATCTCATCCTCACGGTTTTCGTGTACCAGCTCTCTTAATCCACCGGTTGGTTTTCCGTAGTCTTCATTGCTCTACACTCCCACTGACTGCGTTCATCGCTCAGGCCTACAGCCAGTCGAGTACTCAGCAATTTCCGCCCTCATATGTGACGGATCTGCGAACATCTAACAATTGAGTTTTGAAGTTAGCTGTCATTTGTGAAGCCCACTTGATACAGTCTTGTGTGGTGTCTGCTGCTTCGTCCCAAGATCTGCTCAGATTGTGGGCATTTGTCACGCTGTTAACTGTTTTGAATGCTCAGAACAGAAGGGTTTTAGGCGGTTGTCTAGAAGCTGTAGATGACGGATGGTTTTCGTACTGGTGCGACCATGAGTTATATGCAGACAAAATCGAGCACGGGTCAAGGCGTGAACTGAGTCCACAAGCGTGAAACAGGGCGACTGATAATGCGATTGATTCAGGGCACTGATGTCCAGTGACAGTCTGGTCAGTATGGGTTCAACGCTATAAAGACAAAGGATAACACCAAGCGTCGGCATCCTTTTTATGACGAAAGTTTGTGTTCGTCAAAGCTATTTATAAGCCGGAGCTCATCTGATTGAGAGGATCGCTGTTGTCCTTTCAATCGAATGAGACAGCGAACGGGTCCCCGACCGAAAGTGGTCAAGTGGATTAAGCTTTTTCCACTTAAATGATCAAAGGTTTGAATCCCAGTTCCACTGTCACTTTGGTGGTACATAGCAACTCCCTGTCGTCCGGCTCGTTACGACTTCTAATCTAATGTGACTATGTGGTTTGGCCTCACTAAGTTTCACCGTCAAGGTCGCTGTCCATCCCCTTCCCCCGTATAGTGCCCCGTAATAGCTATGGAAAATGTCCCCTCTACTGCGCCCATGCTCAAGACGTGTCGCTGTAACTATTCAAAACAGCCAACTGAGGCGTTAAAGTCACTGTCAACGATCACAGTATTCATTAAACGTGCGCCGCGAGTTAACCGAGATAAGCCCCGGCCTCAGAAGAGCTACAGTCAATGGGAACATAAACGGATACGACACCGGATTTTCAGTTGATCGCTGTTGACACGCACAGAGCCATCTGACCCAACTGTACATAAACGATTCATGACGCGGACTTAGTCCAGCAGCCCACGCTGTCTCTCGTGTTCGGGGTGATCACATCACGAACGCTCGAAACCGGACCACCTGCCGTGTGCAGAGTGAAGCCACGTCGAGTTTGCGTCTGGGCTTTGAAGTGATTAGAGAAGCCAGGTCATGTAATGGCTTTTCGGAAATGTAGTCATTCGTGGAGAGGCGGAAGTTAATAAGTTTTCGGAAACCCGAAATGGAGCATTTGATTCAAAGACCTTATTCATGAGACAATAGAGCGTTAACCCAACATGGAAACCTTAGCAGCAACCTGTTTATCAGTCCATCTTTTTGGAAGTAATGGTAATGAAGTGGTGATTTTCAGCTATGTATTTGAAGAAACATTTTGGATTAAGAAATGCCACTGAGGTCAGCATTTAGCTTTAATGCCCGGTGTCTCCAACCATCGCCTTTGGGATGCCCTATACTCCGAACTCTGTACTCTAGCCGGACCCAGTTGGGAAAACCCACTGGTCCAAGATCTTCCACGTTTTCTTTATGTCACGGACTCACCATCTTCACTCTTCTTCCAACTATCTGTCTCGGAGAATAGCATTCAATAGGTTGGTGGGACGAAAGAAAAAATTTCTCTTCCACGCAACCCATTGAAGAATGGAGCCAAAGAAATTCATGACCAACTGAGTGGGGCGCCGCTTTCAAAGAAGGTCTACGTATAGTATTGCTGCTTTCAAATCTGCTGCAGAGAGATGGTCGTTGCGATTGCAATCGGGTCGGAAACCGCGTTAATTCTCACGCGTAGATCTTTCGGGGACAGTTAATGGTTTTAATATGATACTAAGGAGCCATTTCACTTTTAGTCTTCTAATGATCTGTCATCTTTTTGTAAATCGGTATAGCAGCTAATTAACACCAGCACTTCCGAATTCACTCATACCCTCAGTTTGATTCCAGGCGTTCTGTTCCGGTTCTGGAATTTCACCGTCATATGAGAACGCACGAGAACAATCTACCTGACCCAATAGCCGGATGTCCTTTCAGATTGTTGCTGTCCGATATTTTTCACTTCTGATAGGAAACTGACTTACGCTTGCATTAGCTAACTGCAGGCACAGTTGGAGTAGTCTTCGACTTCTCCAGGGTAAATTTTAATTTGAGTTTGCAACTCCTTTAGAGGAGGAATAATTGCTCTAAATTGGTAGGCTTCCATCCACCTGCTCCCTGTTGACTTGCACCAAGGGTTTCGTTAGCATCGAACGCCTTATTTAAGAGCTTTAATCATTCACCTGCGGAGCAGTTAGAGTTCCTAGCGGTATCCATTCACCATCTCATGGGTTGCACGATTGCGAAGAGTAACTGCGCCAAATGTGTCGTCAAGGTATTTCCTGAACACTCCAGAAGTCGAACCGACTCAAGCTGTGAGTCAATGTCGTGCAGGAATAGTCTTAAGTAAAATGGCTGAAGCAGCCGTTTAGATTAAATCCCGGTTAACAATGGCTTGTGCGTCATGAGACTGCAGGGATCAGTCGGCGTCCGAAAGGATAGTGTTAAGCATAGTTTGTTTGTCATCTCGGCATGCGACCTAACGGACTGCGATGTTGATACACAAAACGACGATTTTTATGACGGACTCGTCACTCTTGTTCGGAAGAGCAAACGCTCTGACATTGTCGTGGTAACAGGTGATTTTAATGCTCAAGTTGGAAAACTAAGTGCATCGGAGTCCTGTTTAGGCGGGCGATGCGCCTTGCCTCCACAGCGAACAGACAACGGGGAAAGACTTCTCCAATTCCGTGCAGATAATCATTTATTCCTATCTAGTACGAATTTCCGGCACAGTTCGCGTCGCACTGCGAAATGGTGCTCTAACTCGACAGGTACTTTGAGTCAGATTGACCATATCGCAGTTAGCTACCGTTGGCGTGGTTCTGTCCAGAACTGTAGATCATAATGGACCACGTACGTCGAATCGGACCATGTGTTAGTTTTAATGCGATTTTTGCTGCAGCTAAATGGCCATCGACGCAGGCCACAAATCCGATTAGCTGTCGAACGTTTGTCTGATTCGACTGTTCGCAACAGCTCCGAACAGAAACTATCCGAGGAACTAAGAACTGCAACAAATAGCAATGTAGACGATCAGTGGGGTCAAATTAAACAGGCTCTGCATTTGGCAGCAAATTTCGCCTGCGGTCCCAGATCTAGCATTCATCAAAAACACTGGATCTCGCAAGCGTCGCTAAGTCTAATGGAGCAAAAACGCGAGCTGTCTAACTGCAAGGAAATGAACAAGATGCGTCGACAATTGCAGCGTCAGTTGACCGTAAGCCTTAGGAATGACCGCGAAAACTGGTGGGTTAAGGTAGCCGAAGAGATGGAAGTGGCATCCGTTTCAGTTAACAGTCAAAGACTGTTTAAGCTTATACGCGACAGCGGTGGGCGGCGAACTTCGGTTAGTGAAGTCGTGTGCGGTAGGACTGGAGAGCTCATCTATAGTAGACAGGAAAGACTGGACCGTTGGGCAGAGCATTTCGAGGACCAGTTTAGCTGGCCAAACGCTATCGTATCTAGTCCGACGCCTGGAGCTGTGAATCCTTGGGAGGTGTCACTTGATCCCCAAACAGAAATGGAAGTGGAGTCGAATATTCGGCTTCTGAAGAGGGGAAAAGCAGCCGGTCCCGACGAGCTTCCCCCAGTTCTTTTCAAATTCGGTGGAGAAGTGCTGATGAAATCACTTACCTCCTTGCTTCATGATATTTGGAACGAGGAGCGTATCCCGCTATCGTGGGGTGAGTCACTGATTATACCCATCTTCAAGAAGGGTACACGGAGTGACTGCAGCAATCATCGTGGGATTAGTTTAATTCCGATAGTTACTAAGGTGTTAGCTTCGATAAGGCTGCGCCGTTTGACACCGATTCGCGAGAGTAATATCCGCGAACAACAGGCCGGATTTCGGCCAGGTCGAGGTTGCATCGACCAAATNTAGGTTCTATGAGCAGAAGTTGTTGTTTTGTACTAGACATGGTGTTCGCCTGTGGCTAGAAACGAACCGAACCACGAAACCGAAACCCGCGTACGTCCAGTTCAAATCTGTGCCTAATTGCGATACAGCTCAATTCAGCTCTGTTCCAGTTCAAGTTAGATTTCAGGATTATAAGGCGAGATGTCCGATAATCCACGTCCTTGCACCGACATATCTTTGGATCATACGATGCTCCGACAACAGTAGGGTGGAAGCCCTCCTCATTTCCTAAGGTGAAAATATGAATCATGCATGTCACATCAACTTTCATTCCTATCAGTTACTTGAGGGATAAAAATAATGAGATGCTGTTATCTCGACCATCTCCTCCGCCACAAGTTTCACACAGTGTCCCCTCCAGACATAGGTAGCCATGCGTTGTCCATTATCCCTTTGGATTCACGCTCTGGTCCCACCTTGACCACTTCCTCCGGTTGCTTGTCATTTTCTATCGAATCAGAATGATTGAAAACACGTGCGTTTGTATAGTTAGACTGTGTTTCGTGTGTTGGCTGCAGCAGCATCTTATCTTTTCCTGCCTGTGTAGGTCCATTCCCTGTTCCCCTTTGATATTCACTCTTTTTCTATAGACGTGTAACTCTGGGGAAAGGCAGTGGTCAGTGAGACTTGCCTTGCTGTTTAACGCTGAACGATGATGACGCATGAATTGTGTTTCGTATGTTGGCTACAGCAGCTTTCTTATTTTTTCTGACCTTTGTTGGTCCACTCCCTGTTCGCCTTAGATATTCACTTTTCTGGAAATACGTAACTGTGGGTAAAAGACAGCGCTCGGTGCCTTCATGTTTATCACTGAACGATGATGATGGTAACAGGAGTATACTAGGTTACCCTGGATATCTAGGGTGTCGACGCTCTGCCAGATGCTGCAGGTGCTACTTGCTGCTACGTTCAGCCAGCCAAGAAGACGTCAATCCCATACAGTACTCAGATGTACTTGTAAGCTTTACGTAGCAAGGCGTATGAATATATATATATATATATTTATATATATATCTGCGCACAGATTTACCGACAAAACTACCAACGAAAGACTAGCACAGTGATCAATGAAGAGGACAAAAGAGGGAATATTGCGTATGGCTCAATACGTATGACAAATTTTCTACCCCCGCCTCCACGTCATCGGCTGTCTATCAGGATACTATCCGGTTAGTTAAACCGAAATAGGGGGTTGATTTAGGTGACTTTAATCCGATCTCTTGACCAAGTGAACCAACCCACAGGACGGTAGGACGATCTAAGGGTCATGTATCCTACTGGGGATCGATGACTAATTACTCAGCTCATACTCCTTTTGGATGGAGCTAGATATCCTGGGTGTCCGGTACACCTCTCTGCCACAGCTGCCGATGAGCATGCAGCCGTATGCTGCGTAAGCCGCCCGTGGTTGGTTCGGAATCAGGGTTTAGCCATCTCCGCTTAGACAGATTACCAAAGATCAGTCAATCCGGTGAAGAGTGCCGGGTATTCCTGTTTGTCCTCGCGCATTTTTGAAAGCACTTCGGCTATAAAAAACTGCGGGATTTTTTCCAGCAGAGACTTTTCGAGGCGCACAGTTACTTAGAAGCATTTCGTGAGCTGTGCAGAGCGAGTAGCCAACTCGGAGCTTGAGACACCAACTCCCTAATCATGCTGCGGTATTTGGAAACACGTCGATATCAAATTTCTGTTTCTCCGTAGCACGCTTATTTGTGATCTGCTTTTGAATCGTACTCATTTGGCTTGACTTTCTTTGCAATAGGGAAATGTTCACAGGGCCTTGCTTCAAATTAAGCGTAATTCTCCCAGTAATTTTTGACTCACTAAATGCAGTTTCACTGGCTTCGCCACTGTGCCATTTTCAGATATAATTGATCCTGTTTTGGTTTACGTTTTTTGTTATTTTCTACGTTGGACACGAATCCGATACTATTTGAAAAATGTAGCTTCCTTGCTAGCCGCTCTACTTCTACTGCCTATTGCGTGCTGTCAGGATCATGCACTTTACCGGCTGTAGTCCACTGGATGTGTTGTGATCGATACTGAAGACTGTGAAACTTGTGGTTTAGAACAATATAATGTCTCAGTTGGTCTGCTGTGGTAGCGAACCGGGCGACGTCGGATTGCCATGTACTACCACAATGTAGCTTATCCGCTGGTACAACTTTCTTTGGTAGAATGAAAAAATTTTCCTGTATTATGGTTTCTAGAAATGACCAGCTAAAACAATAATCTGCCTCATCAGTCTAGTTTGGGTGGTTCGTCATTTCACACGAGTGCGACTATTCTAATTGCTGTTCATGGTAATCTCTTCAAGAACAACTATAATAAAAAAGACAATAAATAACATTGGGAATAATATACACAATGTCCGCTGATGGTCGCACCCCTGATTCCCAAATGAAAGCGGAGCGTCAGAATCTATCCGTTTGAAAAATTTCGTCAAAGCGGTTACTTCCAGTTCCCTACTGCTGGCTCTGATGATTACCATAGGCAACCTATTCAGATGGACAAAGTGGTCCTTCGAGGGTGCTGATTTCTTCACTCGAGGTTAGTGTCTCCCTCACATTTTGCGACAGTTTTGGGGTTTTAATATCAGCTGCACTGAAAATAATACACAACTTGTGGTAATTTTGCATCGTTTTATTGTTCTATTATTGAAATTTGTTCATTCATCTATTGTTATTCGAAAATTTGATCGACAGTAACGATTTAGTGCTTTTTGTTCTTCTCGTCTCTGTACTCCGCCGAACTGAACGTCTTGGCGGGACATGCCTGACTTTAGGTCTCATTTTTCCTCCTGGGTTTATGACTTCCGTTTTGAAATTCATACCTTCTGATGCACGTTTCCGAGTCTTCATTTTCTTTTTCTCTGCTCATCCCTATAGTTCTACCGGGATCAGCGTCACCTTGTATTCTTGATGCGATTCCCTCTCACTTGATCTGTTCATAATGTCCAATCAGGATCCCATTACACTGCAAATTTTATTTGAGCGTCTAATTTATATTTAACCCGTTCTGCTTCTTTACAGGTATTTCTACCATCCTAGAGGAAGCATCAACAATGCACAAGAAGCCGAGGCACTCCTGAATACGCCTGACGCTCCACGAATAATGGCTTTTAATGGTTGGGTCATGGGTGATGACCCATTGCGAAACTTTGCCGAATCTTCTTCAAACGTTTACCTGCGTCGTGAGTTGATTGTCTGGGGCGATTCAGTAAAGTTGCGGTACGTTCAGTTTCAATCCGAACCCTACAGTGTACATATCTATTACAAATGATTAAGTCAGTTTGATTTGGTAACAACCAGGGCTTGGTCATCCACCGGTCCATCTCGTGTTCAGAGTGTCTGTTGTCGTCCTGGAAGTACATCTTGTGGGGTCTTTTTGTTGTCATCACCGAATGGAGTTGGAATTGTTTTAATCGCATGATTCCAACCAAGATTTTTCTTGCTCATTTTTAGTATCGAAATGTATTCCGTTGGTGTTTTAGGATAATTAATCAGGATGAGATTGTAGCATGTGAATCGTTCTTGGCTCATTTCATGTGCATCCACAAAATGTTTTCAGTAAACAAAGTGATTTGAAGCGAATGTCCAGCAGGCGTACTCTATAAATAGAAGTGTATGGACCGGCAGCCTGGTAAGAATCAGCTTTTTGACCCTGCTTTTATGAGATGAATTGTAAATAGTAAGAGGTATGGAAGTGGAGAGCGTGTTTCAGTGCTTTGTAGTCCGGGATTTAGAGTCGAAAAATGGAAGCTCAACATCCAGAGATGGAGTTCTGATATGAATGATTGAAAGCCCTTATATGAAACAGACTTAAGTAAACAACAATCCAAAATAGTATGGATTGAAAATGGACAGCAAGGCAACTCTCGGCTATAACCAAGCAACTGCAGATTGGTCGGCGGTGGCCAAGCGGATGAGGTCGTGGCATTTGGACGTGAAGCTCGGAGGTTCGAATCCGCCCACCGCCGGTCAACTTCCTCACTTGGCAGCCCTCCGTTGGCCGCGGTCCCCTTCTTGAAAACTGATGTACATTGTTATTTCATCAATAAAGGAAGTAAGGTTAGATTGTTGATCAGCCGGATAACCTTACGTTAAACATATTACTACGGTGATTTAATGTGGCCAAATATGAACTTCGTAAAGTAGTAGATCTGAGGGACGAATAAAATGCTGCGAACTATAAAATCAGTCTTGTGCACAGCACGAAAAAAAGCTAAGATGTAAAGACTAGAGTAAAAAGGAACTAACAGAAAATCCGCAAGTTGTGTAATTTTGGATGAGAATTTATAGTGCTTTAGAGATTTTTTAGGATGTTTTAGTGTTCGAAAGTGTGCAGTTTTTGGGGACCCACATGAATACTTATCCCAGATCAAAACTGGACATTGAGAGCTCAGTAGTGAGGTACTGCGATTGTAAATGCTACCTAAGCCGTAGTTCAGACAATGCATATCTCCAAAAGTTCAATACAACTCAGCAAAGTCGGTTCCAAATTGCTACTGTATGGTTTACAACAAATGACTATACACAACACCCTAGCTCTAGCCATGTTCCTCTTAAGTCGTGGCATTCCAAACGTTTCTTAATAAACTACGTTATCGATTGGATTACAATAAACATTTGGGATACAATAAAGTTGCAAAATGCCATTGAAATAAGACCAACCATCCTCCAAGCAACGGCGAGAGTCTGATTTATAAGGAAGGGTTAAATATGAATGCCTACGGTAAAATAAAATAAGCGCGAGTTTGGAATGGGTATCCAATTGTGATTGGATAGCTAACGTAATAAAAACGTTATTTCGTTCTCTCCCTTTATCCCAGATCCATTTACACTGATCACCGTTGGAGTACTAATGTGTCGTGGTCGGTGATCGTTCTAGGGTTTTGCTTGAGTTGGATATGAAAGATATGTCTGAAGCAGTATCCAGTTGAAGGCGGACTGGATAATTGTTTATGGTAACTGTGGCAAACTTTCTGCGATCGGCGGCGTTTAATCGACAGGCTGCCATAAGGCCGAATGAGTGAACACTCGCGCGGTCGTTTGGTGGCTTTGGCTTGACCGGGCTGGAACGAGCCGGTCGTGGAAACCTGGTTTGACAAACCTTCATTGTGGCCAATACGACGACATTGCTCGCACTGATGGGTTCAAAACGAACAGAATTTGTGAAAATGCCAGGCTCCATAGTACCTGCAGGGCGAGGGGGCTTGGGCGACTTAAACCTTTGGCGTGCATAGGACCTGTAAGCTGATGTGGACAGTCTCACAGCTATAACAGCGTTCACGTTGTTGTACGATCTTTCTTGTCGTTGGATCATGGCCTCATTCACGGATTGTCCCTGTGTTGTACCTGGTTGTTGCTCGATTTTGGCCGACAAGCGGATGCGCAAGTCTGAATGGCTTGGCGACTGAGACCCACAAATGAAAATTAGACACCGGAATGGCTCTTCTGTTAATACACCCAGTTTGAACCTGCCACACTCGCGGTTAACAATTCCTGCGTATGTTACCAGGTCGTCCACGTCCCGTTTGACGAGTTTCAGACATTGATATCGTGTGTTGAACAGGGAAGATGGCTCGTCGAAAATTTTCTTAAGAGTCTGAACAGTCTGGTCAAATTCGCGGCTTGATGGTTCATCCGGCAAGATGAAGTTAATGTACCGCGTGTGTTCTGTAGAACTCAGTTTTCGCAGGAGTAATCGTACTTTGGTTTTGTCGTCTTTGTCCGCTAGATCGACAGTGAACACGTCCTCGTAGCGTTTGAACCAGGATTCAAATGTAACACTGGACTGTGGGCCGTGTAGGAAATCAGTCATTGGGCGAAGCAGGGACTCCGATGAAATTTCAGGGCTGCCAGTTGTTGTGGTACTACTCCCAATCCGTTGAGTTAGAGCCTCCATCAGCTTGAGCTGGGTCTGGAACGTTTTTTCATATCCGCACCCGTTGTCGTCATTGTCCGATTGCGTTGAGTTCGAAAGACCCCGTCGCCAGATTTGTTGTTGTCGAGTTTGGTTGATCTACACACACACACACACACACACACACACACACTGAAACACAAGACGTAAGCACTAGCGTCGCACGATAGCACAGGAGCACATCATGTGGTCTAGCAGGACACGAACGCACACTGAAGTTGGAGACAAAAGTTCGGGCTCAGGTCTTTAAGCCCATAGTCGCACAACGAACGGAACGGAACTGATGCCCCCTTGAGTGGGTAGCCACAAAACAGGAAAAAAAGCACGGAATGCGAACAACTAACCCAGCTCGCTAGCGGGAGAGAGAGAAGACGAACACAGGATACTGCCGCGCGTCTATTGGTGACCCACTAATACAAGTCAAAAATCAAGTAAGCTCTATCGTTTGTATAGTTTTGTTGGCTGGCCTTGGTTGGTACATGAAACAGTCAATCACAGAACGAATTTTGATAAATCTTTTGCGGACATGTGAAGGTTTTCAACCGCGGAGTATTCAAAATAACGTCATTTTCGAAATAATGGGAAAAGGGTAGGTTCTTTTGGAAAATTACCAACAGAACTAAAATCTTCGGCACGAAAAACCCTAGAATGGTCGCCGACCATGACATCATAAGAGTTGTTTATGGTGGTATCATCGGCTGAAACGTGAAGGGGGATGCAAGTGATGGGTGTGGGCTCATGAATACAGTTATGAAATTGATCAGGTGAAATAAGATTTACGAGAAGCACTTGTGATTCGATCCCATGGGCTCCAACCGAAACGATTCTGTTGTTGAGTTGAATTAGTATCCTCGAAATTGGGAATGTCAGGAAATCGATAGGTAGTTTTTATGGTAAACCGTCGTGCCGTACGCGCCCAAAACATGCGATATGTCGAGTGAAACCACGTATGTAGCTATCAAGCGCAGGTAATAGGTAGTGCGAAACCAGAGTCAGCACATTGTCGGTTGGGGCAGGTTCGAAATCTGTGCTGATGTTCAGTGAATAATCCTCGCGTTCAATGGACTAGTTTAGTTGGTCATTAGTTGCAGAATCAGTAATTTTAGGGGTTACAGATATAAGGGAAAACGGACGGAAATCGTCGGGTATTGGAAAAACCATAAATTCTTTCCGTGGCATTGGTAAGTTCCGGATCGATGAAGAAAATATGAACGATGCAAACTGAGAACCAACCGTGATATGTAAAATCCCGTCCGGTCTAGGTAGTTTGTTCTCTTCTGGTGACTGGATGACTGGTTCTAGTGATGTTCATAGACTGGAACAGACGGTGAATGGGAGGGCGGAAAAGTTCGACAGAGTGGAATGGGACGTAAACTGAGGGCCCAGAACCTCAACTGGTTTCATCGGGTTGGATAACCAAGGAGACGGAGAATTTATAAATTTGAGGGGATATGGAACAAAACCGGCCTTAGTAAGGGTTGGAAACGGGAAGATACTGGTAGCAGATAAAGTAAGGCGTATGGTTAAACCATTCGGAGGAACACAGTATATTGGGTTTCGAGGATAGTATTATAAACAGATATCCTCTGGAGAATAATCGCATAAAGATTCGAAGATAAAGTGAAAAAATCCACTGAAACGCAATTGTTATTCCTTGGGCACAACGAAAAAGTTGCAAAAATCGTCCCAGTTAGCTGGATCGCAATAGCAAAATTTGCATCTCGATTTTCATGCACGGAGAAAATTGTAGTAGAAACGGACTGATTCGGTGAGCCAAGAGGGAGGTTATGGGATATCAGAGAGTAAAGGGGTGGCAGTTATAGGAAGACCATGCTATTTGCTCGATTCCAGCCTGACCGAGAATGCCTTTAGTTGGTTTAAATTGTTGACCAGAGCGAAAGCTTCGGTTGTGCTCTCCGTGTCCGGTGAGTACAGACATCAGTCCTTGTTATGAACATTGAGACCAACGAAAACGATGCAAGCGCAGTCATTGGTTTTTGATGAACGCGAGTAGGCAACTGGAAATAGATAATGTCTACCAAGAGAGAAATTCGTATCTGTTGATGAAGTTTGAAGGAAGTAGCACACAGGATCACTATTCCTACTCAAACCACGGGTGTCGGTAAATATGAATTTTCTTTGGTAATACAAAGGCCAGCAAAATTCTATGTGATACTTTGTGTTTATGGTTCATTTAACTTCAATCAGCTACGCAACGATGGACCTTAGACTGACAAAGTGAGCAAGACTTTATTAGGAAAGCAGTGATATTTCATCGATAAACGGCGGGACCCTCTACTACACTTGATAGAATATTTGTGTGTTTGTTACCCCGTATCTGTTCATCAGTAAAGGAGACAGCTGGTTGCGGCTTGTTACTACGCCCGATTTAAACTTCATGGTTTTATGCCACTGCGAATTTCAGACACCTGCTTGCCGGTTCTCCCTTGTCGCATGGTGGCTTCCAGCACCTATGGAGAATGTCCATTCCCCTGCATACAACAAAACCGTTTCTCTCCAGCACAATGATATAAGGACGACGATGTAATTCAGTTCAGTTTGGCTCAGTTTGTGCAACAGTTATTCTTGCACCTACGTGCTCCGGTGTTCGTTGCTTGCGATTAACCTCAGCGTTACAAAATTCTCCCACTATATTCCACCAGTATTACGAAGATAAAGATGTTCAAACGCCAAAAGTCTTCGCACATCTGCTCTCAGCGGCCATGTTTGAGAACCATATAGCACTATCGACCTTGCTGCCAATACGTAAAATCGATCGTTGATCGATAACCGCAAGTCACGTCGGTACCATAGGTGTCTCAAATTGGCAAATGCCAGTCGGGCTTTCTGCAGGCACGAAGACACTTCATTTGATATACGACCACCAGGTGAGATACAACCACCGAAGTAACTAAATTTATCCACCTCATCCAGTTGTCCCCTGCAAAAATAGGGTTCGGTTTCGACCGAATCCATTCCTGCAATAGCATTTTACACTTCGAAGGTGCAAAGCGCATCTCCAACGTACATACACTATCGTCCAGACAATTTAGAACAACTTGCGATTTACTTGGATATTCACTCGGTAGTTTAACGTCCTCCACAAATTCGAAATCAGACAGGTTCCTGTTTGACTAAATATGATTGCTATTATTTGCATAAGGGGATGTGGCTCTCTCCTTAGCCATCTTGGATACAATGTAAAAAAGGCAAAATGAACAATCCTGAAGAACACGACTTTTCGTGGCGAGCGCGGCTGTAACAGTACGGTTAACACGAACTCGACTTCGGCTATTCGAATATGAAGATGGGGTAAGTGAAATGAATTCCTATGGCACACCCTTTATTGACAGGCAGCTCCAAAGAACTGCATGACCGGCTAAGTCGAATGTCGTTTTCAAATCAAGAAAGATGGAAATCTTGAGTCTACGGAACATGTGCTTACGTTCAGAGTTTTATCGCAAAGTGAGAGTTTGGTCAATACAACTCCCACGGATGGAAACGGGCTTGATCTTCACTCAAGCATCTTTTGCGGCTATCACTGCTCGCTATGATTATTTCACCATAGCGCATGGTTTTTTCCTTCGCGGGTGATTTCTTAGCCTCTACGCACTGACTAATACACGGATCTCACTCTCATCGGATCACCAATTGATACTTTAATTTTTTCAAAATGGGATGTATTGAGTACATTTCCTCTATTCTACCTCTCAGGACCTGGTATCCTTTGGATAAATTCAACCTTCAGGACAGTCCAAAGAAAAATCCGCCTTAAATTCGTTACTATTTCCTATTATTGGGCTGCTGCCTGCAAAATTGGGGATTTTTTCGATTATGAACTTCGCGACCGTTCACTCGGTGAATACTGAAATACTGAAATATTAAAATGCAATCATGCAACGTCTAACAAAAGTAGGAGGCAGTTTGTCAAGTTTATTCGAAATGGAGGGGATCTGAGTTGTGTCGCCCGGATCTTAGAAATTAAGATTAAAGCGTGCCGGGCTATTACCAAATCGGACCTTGGAGAAACCCCGCAGCGCAGAAATACTCCTAAAAATCCGCTGATGATTATATTCATAAATCGTGCACCATAGTGGATGACAATCTTGAATGTTCTTTAATTCAACTTAAAGTGAAAATGAAAGTTAAAGTACCTAGCGTAACAATTAATACATCAATCGACCGCTTGTTAGATGATCATGCTTATAAGAGGCAAAAATTGATCATGCAACCAGCGGAGCATAACCGATTGAATGTGAAATAGAAAGCAGCTGACTTCCCATATTGGCCGACTAAGGAAGGCTTTAAAAAATCTGGGATTTATATCAATGCAACAGATTTCGGTATTTGTTTCTCATTCATGGGAGGGGTCAATAGTGACCAAATTCTGTCAGATTTCCTTTCTAACAAGGGAGCTAACCTTAACGTATTCGCTTGCATATCGATCACTGGAGTCCGGGGCTATGAATATCATCTTTAGTTAACCTGGTCTCTTTTCCAGTAAGTGGTGAGAAAGCTGATTCATTGACGAGCGAATGGGGTTCATGTTAAGTCAGCAAATTTGGTACGCTACCTACCACCATATAGCTGTAGAAAAAACCTTCAACAAATTCAAGTCTACCACCAGGAACTGTTTAGAGGTATGTCGAGATAATTAAATTTATCTGAAGGAACCATTATTAAAAACCCCTGATGTCAATTACTGGAGGCTACTTGCCATATTCCGTTTCAGAGCATTTGCTCTTTTAGCTGTGCCTCTGACGACCGTCATCCTCTAACGTTTATTGAAAGTTCTCTCAGGAAAGCAGTTTAGTTAAAAGGTTTGGAGAAAATAAGCCTTCAAAATTTTGTAATACTTTGAACCCTTAGTTTGTATTGACTCTTACTCTGGAGACTGTTGATGGATTTAAACAGGAGGAGTGGAGGCTAGAAGCTGTGGGGCGAGACCAAAGAACTATGGACGAGGGCTGAAACATGCCTTGTGGCTAAATAATTACGGGAAACACTGCATATAATCAACGAAAAATAATGCACACGAGCAGTTCGGATGCGATGCTTACTGTTACGACGAGACTGCACCTTAAGGGGCTGTGACGGCTTGTGTGACTCCATCAACCAACAAACTACACAGGATGGCTTTATCTCCAGCCCAAGGTTCAGTCATGTCTGGAAGGTCAACGGAATGGTCTCCTGCATCTCTCGTTTGAAGTTGAATTGTCCTGACAATACAGTCGAAAAATTGAGTAGAATAATAAGTGGTCCAAATGGATGGACTTCCACCCAACTACCTACCACTGCATTTTAGAGAGGTTCTTGTTGGAGCCAAAGATTTTGGTTGGCAACCCCAATCGTTTTCTAGCTTGTTGCTCGGTTTATGTGGCAGTACCAGTCCACTATTCCCCAGGAGTTGCACGTTTACTAATTTCGAAATGCATCGGTTGTCTCGCTGGGTAATCAGAGCCGCGCTGCCAATTTTATCGAGCGGGTTCTGCAGTGATGAGTATGCTAGTGCTCAGAGTTCCCTCTTTTATTCAACCTGTCTCTTCTGACTCCAACCCAATCCGTTTGCCCCTTCTGTTTAACCACAGTTTCTCCATTGCTAACACGCCCGATACTCGCAACGGTTTATTGTCAAGTAGTGTAGTAGGTGGTTTTCAGTCTGTTAGCTCACATTTTCTCAAGCCCCGTCAGCCACTGCATCTGGGTTCCTTCAATGTGCGCACTTTAATGCAGGCTGACCAACAGGCCTGTTTGGCTCTGACAGTGGCAGTGGACTCACTTTCGATTGATGTCTGCTGTGTGAGTGAAACCTGAATTCAGGATTCGAGTAGAGTAATTCAGCTAACTACGCCAAACGTCTCGTCAAGATATTTTCTTCGCACTTCAGGAGACGGAGCAGCTCAAGCTGTGGGTCAACGTGGTGTAGGAATAGTCTTGAGTGAGAAGGCTGAGGCAGCCCTTTTAGACTGGATCCCAGTCAACAGTCGCTTGTGTGCCATGAGACTGCAGAGATCAGTCGGCAACCGAAAGGATAGTAGTGTTAAGCGTAGTTTGTTTGTCATCGCGATATACGCTCCAACAGACTGCAGCACTGATATGGAGGAAGACGAATTTTACGATAACCTCGTCACTCTTGTTCGGAAGAGCAAACGCTCTGACACTGTAGTGGTAGCAGGTGATTTTAATGCTCAAGTTGGAAAACTAAGTGCATCGGAGTCCTGTTTAGGCGGGCGATGCGCCTTGCCTCCACAGCGAACAGACAACGGGGAAAGACTTCTCCAATTCCGTGCAGATAATCATTTATTCCTATCTAGTACGAATTTCCGGCACAGTTCGCGTCGCACTGCGAAATGGTGCTCTAACTCGACAGGTACTTTGAGTCAGATTGACCATATCGCAGTTAGCTACCGTTGGCGTGGTTCTGTCCAGAACTGTAGATCATAATGGACCACGTACGTCGAATCGGACCATGTGTTAGTTTTAATGCGATTTTTGCTGCAGCTGAATGGCCATCGACGCAGGCCACAAATCCGATTAGCTGTCGAACGTTTGTCTGATTCGACTGTTCGCAACAGCTCCGAACAGAAACTATCCGAGGAACTAAGAACTGCAACAAATAGCAATGTAGACGATCAGTGGGGTCAAATTAAACAGGCTCTGCATTTGGCAGCAAATTTCGCCTGCGGTCCCAGATCTAGCATTCATCAAAAACACTGGATCTCGCAAGCGTCGCTAAGTCTAATGGAGCAAAAACGCGAGCTGTCTAACTGCAAGGAAATGAACAAGATGCGTCGACAATTGCAGCGTCAGTTGACCGTAAGCCTTAGGAATGACCGCGAAAACTGGTGGGTTAAGGTAGCCGAAGAGATGGAAGTGGCATCCGTTTCAGTTAACAGTCAAAGACTGTTTAAGCTTATACGCGACAGCGGTGGGCGGCGAACTTCGGTTAGTGAAGTCGTGTGCGGTAGGACTGGAGAGCTCATCTATAGTAGACAGGAAAGACTGGACCGTTGGGCAGAGCATTTCGAGGACCAGTTTAGCTGGCCAAACGCTATCGTATCTAGTCCGACGCCTGGAGCTGTGAATCCAGGAAGTGGAAGTGGAGTCGAATATTCGGCTTCTGAAGAGGGGAAAAGCAGCCGGTCCCGACGAGCTTCCCCCAGTTCTTTTCAAATTCGGTGGAGAAGTGCTGATGAAATCACTTACCTCCTTGCTTCATGATATTTGGAACGAGGAGCGTATCCCGCTATCGTGGGGTGAGTCACTGATTATACCCATCTTCAAGAAGGGTACACGGAGTGACTGCAGCAATCATCGTGGGATTAGTTTAATTCCGATAGTTACTAAGGTGTTAGCTTCGATAAGGCTGCGCCGTTTGACACCGATTCGCGAGAGTAATATCCGCGAACAACAGGCCGGATTTCGTCCAGGTCGAGGTTGCATCAACCAGATATTCACTCTTCGACAGATACGCGAAACGCGCCACACGCACCGCCGCCCTACGATCGTAGTCTTCCTCGACTTGGAAGGTGCTTTCGACTCCGTGGATCGACCGGCACTACTCAGTGCTCTCCACCGGAAGGGTATGCCAACGAAGTTTGTGAACCTGTTGCGAGCATTGTACTTGCATGCTAGTGGTCGCGTTAGGGTATACGGTGAACTGTCACGTTCATTCGAAACGACTAATGGCGTTCGACAAGGGTGTCGCATCTCTCCATCCTTGTTCAACTTCGTCATTGACGAAGTGATGGAAGATGCTTTAGGAGATCTCCGGGATGTAGGATTGGAACTGGGACGTGGAGGAAAGCTATGCGACCTAGATTAAGCAGACGACGTCGTGCCTGTTCGAGTCTGCGGACCATGCACAACGGGCACTAGATAGACACTCGAGATCGGTTGCTCGGTTCGGCATGTGCTTTGCACATTCAAAGTGCAAAGTACTGTTACAGGACTGGACGACAGCAGCGCCGAACTTGATACTGGATGGAGAGGAAATAACGATGGTGGACCGTTTCACCTACCTTGGTACTTGCGTGTCAAAGGATGGTAGCTCAGGATTGGAGGTGTGATCAGCATAATTAGCATCTGCATCATCATAATCATCCGCATCATCATCATCGTCACCAGCATCATCGTCATCATCAGCGGCATCATCGTCACGTTTAGCAGGATCATCATCATTATCATCGTCATCAGCAACATCAGCATCATCAGCAGCAACAGCAGCATCCTCATCAACATCGTCAGAATCAACATCAGCGTATTCATCACCATCATCATGATCATGATCATCATCATTAGCATCATCGTCATCAGCTTTATCACCGTCATCAACGTGATCCCCTGCATCATCATCATCATCATCAGCATCATCCTCATCAGCAGCATCATCAGTTCCATCGTCGGCATCATCATCCTGCATCCTCCTCAACATCATCAACATCAGCTTCATCAGCGAAATCATCATCATCAGCATCATCAAAATTTATATCAGCAACATCAGCAACATCATCAGCAGCAGGATCATCATCATCATCCTCATCGTGATCATTGTCATCGTCATCAGTGGTATCAGCACCATCATCAGCATGATCATCGGCATCATCATTAGCATGATCAGCAGCATGATCATCGGCATAATCTTCGTCATCTTCCTGGTCAACATCATCGTCAGCGTCATCACCGTCATCATATTCATTATCAGCATCGTCATCATCATCCGCATGATCATCATCATCATTTACATCATCATCTGCATCATCGTAATCAGTTTCAGCATGGGCGTCG
Source organism: Fasciolopsis buskii (assembly GCA_008360955.1). Lineage (NCBI taxonomy): Eukaryota > Metazoa > Platyhelminthes > Trematoda > Plagiorchiida > Fasciolidae > Fasciolopsis > Fasciolopsis buskii. The sequence continues at coordinate 55,316 of LUCM01010440.1, forward strand.
TCAATGTCATCATCACCATCGCCAGCATCATTATTTTCACCCTCAGCTTCATCAGCGTTGTCATCATCACCGTCATCGTTATCATCATCATCATCATCATCATGATCGTCACCATCATTATGCAGTGCAGGATCACCAACGTCGTTAGCCTCGTTAACCTCATCAGCAACATCACCGTCATCAGCATGATGATCAGCATCATCATCATCATCAGCGACATAGTCAGCATCATCATCAGGATGATCCTCAGCATCGTTATCATCACCATCATGATCATCATCAGCATCATCAACATCCTCAGCATGATCAGCAGCATTATCATCATCAGCATCATCATCGTCATCTTCACCATCATCATCAACAGCAGCATCGCCCACGTCGTTAACCTCATTGTCGTCATCAGCAACATCAGCTTCAGCAGCACCATCATGCGCAACGTCATCCTCATCAGGGTCATCGTCAGCATGATTATCAGCATCATCAGCATGATAATCATCATTAGCGTCATCGTCATCAGCTTTATCACCATCATCAACATGATCCCCTGCATCATCATCGTCATCGTCGTCATCGTAAGCATCACCATCGGCATCGTCATCGGCAACAGCATCATCAGCAACATCATCGGGATCATCATCAGCTTCATCATCGTCAGCATCATCATCATCAGCGTCATTATCGTCATCACCATCATCACCCTCGTCATCATCCTCATCATCATCATTATCATCATCATGGTCGTCACCATCACTATCAGGAGTCGCATTACCAACGTCATTAGGCTCATTGACATCATCAGCAACATCAGCGTCATCAGCATCATCTTCCTCGTGTGCCTCATCGTCAGCATCATCATCAGCATCATCATCCTCATTGGCGTCATCGTCATCAGCTTTATCACCATCATCAACATTATCCCCTGCATCATCATCGTCATCAACATTATCGTAAGCACCACGATCGGCATCATCATCGGCAGCAGCATCGTCAGCAACATCATCGGCATCCTCCTCAGCATCATCATCAGGTTCATCATCGGCAGCACCAGCTTCATCAGCAGCAGCAGCAGCATCTTCATCGTCATCAGCGTCAGAATCAGGATAATCATCATCATCATTATTATTATCAAAGGCCTCCTTGGCATCGGCACCATCACCATCATCACCATCATCAACACATTTGTCATCAGCAATCATCATCAGTATCATATTCAGCATCTTCATCAGCATCATCCTCAGCGGCATCATCACCATCATCCTTATCACCAGCCTCATCGTCATCAGCAGTCCCATCATCAGAATCGTCATCAGCATCAGCATCGGCAACATCATCGTGAGCATCATCAGCATGACTGTGAGCATGATCAGCAGCATCATCGTCATCAGCCTCACGACCATCATAATTAAGAGGATCATCATCGTCTTCATCCTTGTCTTCATTGTCATCATCATCATGATCCTCACCATCATTATCAGGAGTCGCATCACCAATGTCATTAGTCTCATTAACATAATCAGCATCATCATCATCATAGCGTCTTCGTCATCAGCTTTTTCACCATCATTAACGTGATCCCTTGCATCATCATCGTCATCATTATCGTAAGCATCACCATCGGCAGCAGCATCGTCATCGGTATCATCAGCATCATCAACATCAGTACCACCATCACCATTTTCGTAAGGATGTTCATCGGAATCATCCTTGTCATCATCATCAATATCATTATCGGCATCATCATCAGCATCAGGATCTTCCGCAGGATCATCATCATCACTGGCATCATCATCAGCAGCATCATCATCATCAGCGGCAGCAGCAGCGGCACCATCAGCAGCATCATCATCTGCATGATCATCATCAGCATCAACATCATCCACGCACAATCATCAGCCTCATCAGCTTTCATCAACAGCAGCAGCATCGTCATCTTCGTCCTACGCATCATCATCGGCAACATCGTCATCGTCATCATCATCAGCATGATCATCGGCATCATCCTTGTTACTATCATCAGTTTCATCATTAGCATCGTCAGCATCATTAATATCGCCGTCAGCATCATCATCATCATCATCCGCATCATCATCCTCATCAGCGTCGTCGTCAGCATTATCATCATCATCATCATGATTATCAGCAACAGCAGCAACATCATCATCAATATGATCAGTAGGGTAATTTGCGTCATTGACATCATCGGCACCATCATCCGCATCCTCCTCCTCATCAGCGTCATTGTCATCAGCTTTATCACCAACAACATGATCCTCTGCGTCGTCATCGTCATCATCATCTTCGTAAGCATCACCATCGGCATCATCGTCGGCAGCATCATCATCAGCTTCATCGTTAGCATCAGCTTCGTCAGCAGCAGCTCGGCAGCATCATCATCATCATCGTCAGCATCATCAGCGTCAGATGCAGCGTCATCATCGGCATCGTCATCAGCATCGTCATCAGCATCATGCTCGGCATCATCAGCATCGTCGTCGTCAGCAGCTCCACCATCAGCCTCGTTATCCGCATCATCATCGGCAACATTCTCATGGTCATCATCATCAGCATCACCATCATCATCATCAAAATGATCATCAGCATCATCCTCGTCATCATCAACATTTTGATCATCAGCATCGTCTGTGTCATCATCAGCATGATCATCATCGGCATCGTCACCCGCATCATCATATGCATCGTCACCCGCATCATCATCGGCAACAACCTCTTCATCACTCTCATCAGCATCCTCATCAGGAACATCACCATCGTCAGCATCATTAGTATCACCATCATCTTCAGCCACCTCGTCATCTGCAGCATCATCGTCAGCATCATCATCATCATCCCACAGTCATCATCAGCATCATCAGAAGCGTCATTATCAGCATCAGCATCATCATTCTCATCAGCATCAACACCATCACCAGCATCATCTGAAGTATTATCAGCAGCATCGTTTGCATCTTCATCAGCATCATCATCATCATAGTCAGCATTATCCGCGTGATCATCAGCACCATCTTCAGCATCGTCATGAGCAGCAGCAGCAGCATCTTCATCGTCGGCATCATCATCAGCATCGTCTTTAGCGTCATCATCGACAACATAATTATCGTCATCATCATCAGCATCATCAGTGTATCATCATCTGCATCGTTGCCATCATCAGCATCGTCATCGGCATCATCATTAGCCTCATCATCGGCATTATCAACAGCAGCATCATGTTCAGCATGATCATCAGCATCATCAGCAGCAGCTGCCGCATCGTCCGCATCATCACACTGTTCATTGTCATCATCATCAACATCACGATGATCATCATCATGGGCACCATGATCATCCTCATCAGCATCAGCATTATCATCAGTTCTATCATCAGCATCATCAGGATCATGATAAGCAGCAGCATCATCATTAGCCTCGTCAGCACCATCAGCATCAGCATGATCACCGGCATCATCAGCTTTATCGTCATCTTCATCATCATCAGCTTCATCATCATCAGTATCACCATCTGCATCGTCATCAGCATCATCATCATCAGCCTAGTCATCGGCGTCATCAACGTCATCAGGACGACCATAGTCTGCATTACCAACAGTACCATTATTAGCATCATCATTAGCGTCATCATCTACATCATCATCATCACCGTCATCACCACCACCATCATCCTCATCGCACAATCATCAAAAGCATCATCATCAGCATCAGGATCATCATCTTCATCTGCATCAACTTCATCATCGTCAGCAGCTATTAAGGTAGGTGAAACGGTCCACCATCGTTATTTCCTCTCCATCCAGTATCAAGTTCGGCGCTGCTGTCGTCCAGTCCTGTAACAGTACTTTGCACTTTGAATGTGCAAAGCACATGCCGAACCGAGCAACCGATCTCGAGTGTCTATCTAGTGCCCGTTGTGCATGGTCCGCAGACTCGAACAGGCACGACGTCGTCTGCTTAATCTAGGTCGCATAGCTTTCCTCCACGTCCCAGTTCCAATCCTACATCCCGGAGATCTCCTAAAGCATCTTCCATCACTTCGTCAATGACGAAGTTGAACAAGGATGGAGAGATGCGACACCCTTGTCGAACGCCATTAGTCGTTTCGAATGAACGTGACAGTTCACCGTATACCCTAACGCGACCACTAGCATGCAAGTACAATGCTCGCAACAGGTTCACAAACTTCGTTGGCATACCCTTCCGGTGGAGAGCACTGAGTAGTGCCGGTCGATCCACGGAGTCGAAAGCACCTTT
>LUCM01010440.1:60533-70651 GCA_008360955.1 Fasciolopsis buskii
GTTCTGGACAGAACCACGCCAACGGTAGCTAACTGCGATATGGTCAATCTGACTCAAAGTACCTGTCGAGTTAGAGCACCATTTCGCAGTGCGACGCGAACTGTGCCGGAAATTCGTACTAGATAGGAATAAATGATTATCTGCACGGAATTGGAGAAGTCTTTCCCCGTTGTCTGTTCGCTGTGGAGGCAAGGCGCATCGCCCGCCTAAACAGGACTCCGATGCACTTAGTTTTCCAACTTGAGCATTAAAATCACCTGCTACCACTACAGTGTCAGAGCGTTTGCTCTTCCGAACAAGAGTGACGAGGTTATCGTAAAATTCGTCTTCCTCCATATCAGTGCTGCAGTCTGTTGGAGCGTATATCGCGATGACAAACAAACTACGCTTAACACTACTATCCTTTCGGACGCCGACTGATCTCTGCAGTCTCATGGCACACAAGCGACTGTTGACTGGGATCCAGTCTAAAAGGGCTGCCTCAGCCTTCTCACTCAAGACTATTCCTACACCACGTTGACCCACAGCTTGAGCTGCCTCGTCTCCTGAAGTGCGAAGAAAATATCTTGACGAGACATTTGGCGTAGTTAGCTGAATTACTCTACTCGAATCCTGAATTCGGGTTTCACTCACACAGCAGACATCAATCGAAAGTGAGTCCACTGTCACTGTCAGAGCCAAACAGGCCTGTTGGTCAGCCTGCATTAAAGTGCGCACATTGAAGGAACCCAGATGCAGTGGCTGACGGGGCTTGAGAAAATGTGAGCTAACAGACTGAAAACCACCCACTACACTACTTGACAATAAACCGTTGCGAGTATCGGGCGTGTTAGCAATGGAGAAACTGTGGGTAGGCAGAAGGGGCAAACGGATTGGGTTGGAGTCAGAAGAGACAGGTTGAATAAAAGAGGGAACTCTGAGCAGTAGCATACTTATCACTACCCACCCCACCTGCGCTCGATGCAATGGGCAGCGCGGTCCTGATTATCCTGCGCGACGACCGATGCAGTATGGAATTATTTGTAGGCGTGTAACTCATGGGGAATAATGGACGGGTACTGCTAGGGAGTCCAGCCGCTAAGCAGAAGAACGATTAGGGTTCTCAACCAAAGCCTTTGGTTCTGACAAGAACCTGACCGCAAGGCAGCTGGGTACAGCTGAGTGGAAGCCCATCTACTTGGATCAATTATTCTTCCACTCGTTTTTCCGACTGAGCTGCTAACTCAGTTCAACCACGACTTGGAGGACCAGGAGACTACTTTGTCAGGCCTCTACCCGTTGACCCTCCAAGTCTGATTGGATCTTCGGATTGAGAAATGCTGAGCCATCCTGTATAGCTCTTTGAATTATGTAGGCACGCAAGCCCTCACACCACGTCAAGGTGTAGTCTCGTTGTGACATCATTATCACCATCGTCATCAGCATCATCCTAACTATCAGCATCACCATCGTGAAGAGCTTCATCATCATCATCAGCAGCAGCATCATCATTATCATCATCATCGTGTGCATCATCGTCATCGTCAGCATCACAGCATCATCATCAGCACCATCAGCGACATCATCAACGTCATCGTCATCATCATCAGGATCAGGATCATCATCGGCATCATCGTCAGCATAAACATCAGCAACATCAACACCATCAGAACCCGCAGCGGCATCATCAACAGCCTCATCCGCAGCAGCAACATGGTCAGCGTCAGCATCAGCATCATCATCATCGGCAACATCATCGTTGTGATCATCATCAGCAGCAGAAGCAGCATCATCGTTGCCATCATAAGCCTCATCAGCATCATCATCACCATCAGCACAATCATCATCATCACAGTCATCATCAGCGTCCTCATCGTCAGCATCATGGTCAGCGTCAGCATCAGCATCATCATCGCCGTCATCATCACCGTCGTCAGCATCGTCATTACCACCATCGTGATGAGCATTTTCGTCATCATCGCCATCATCATCAGCATCGTCATTAGCATTGACATCATCATGGGCATCGTCCTCAGCATCGCCATCATCAGCATCATCGGCATCATCAGCATCAGCATCGACATCATCATCACTATCGTTATCATCAGCACCACCATCATCCTCAGGATCATCATCATCATCAGGGCAGTCATCATCGGCATCATCATCGGCATCATCATCATCATCACCATCATCATCAACATCATTAGCGTCATCGTCGTGATCATCAGCCTCAGCATCATCGTCAGCACAATCCTCAGCTTCGTCATCAGCTTCATCATCGGCAACATCATCAACGTCATCATCAGCAGCGTCATCGTCATCAGTGTCAACATCAGCATCAGCTGTATCATTAGCATCATCGTCATCATCATCAGCATGATCATCAGCATCGTCGGCGTAATCAGTCTGATCACTAGCCTTATCATCATAAGCATCAGCAGCAGCAGCATCATTTTCAGCTTCAGGATCATTTTTTGCAGCGGCAGCATCATTTTCAGCAGCAGCAGCATCATCATCAGCATCGTCATTAGCGTCATCGTCGGAAACATCATCATCGTCATCGTCGTCAGCATCATCAGCATCCTGTTCAGCGGCCGCCGCATCATGTACAGCATAAGCTGCATCGTCATCCACACTATCATGAGCCTCCGCATGATCATCATCAGCATCTTCCTCAGCATCGCATCATCAGCATCAGCATGACAATGAGCCCAATTGTCATAAGCGCCGTCATCAGCATCTTCATCACCTTCTTCATCAGCATCGTCATCAACGTCATCACCAGCAGCATCAGCGTCATCAGCATGATCTTCATCATCAGGGTCAACATCATCAGCAGCAGTATCACCCGCATCATCAACATCGGCATCATGAGCATCAGCAGCAGCAGCGGCATCATTGTTACCATCAGAAGCCTCATGAGCATCATCATCGCCATCAGCACAATCATCATCTTCATGGTCATCATCAGCATCCTCATTACCATCGTCATTGGCGTCATCAACGACAGCATCATTATCATCATTGTCATCATCATCATTATGATCATCATCATCATCATCATCATCATCATCATCACCATCATCATCATCATCACCATCATCATCATCATCATCATCATCATCATTATTGGCAACATCATCATCCGCATTATAGCCAGCATCATCAGCATCATCCGCGTCATCATCATCATCATCATCATCATCATCATCATCACCATCACCAACAGCATCATCATTAGTACTATCATCAGCATCCTCATCATGATCGTCATCATCAGAAGCATCAACAGCATCTTGATGAGCATCATCATCACCAGCCTCATCATCATTAGCTTCATTATCAGCATCATCATCAGCATCCTCATCGCCTTCGTCATGAGCATCATCGCCATGCTGATGATAATGATGATTATGGTGAAGATGGTGTTGACGATATCGGTGATGATGATCGTTATGCTGTCTGTGTTGATGATAATGATGCTAATGGTGATGGTGATGATGATGGTGATGAAGATGATGATGATGATGATGATGATGATGGTGATGATGATGATGATTGATTGATTGATTGATTGATAGATAGATAGATAGATAGATTGATTGATTGATTGTTTTCCTAGAATGAGGTAAAGACGATACATTAACTTTTGTGTTTTCCTCTATCGCAGACCATTTCAAATATTGAGTTCGTCTAGCTGATCACACATGTCAGTTCCGGTGGGATTCGAACCTCGAATATCCCCGCCGGAAAATCAAACAAGCTTGCAGCTGACCGAAGCTAAGCTTTTATTCCAAAATCTGAGGTACATTTGGGCTAAAAAACGTTTTAATAAAAACATAGCATCCCATTTTATCTTGCTCTCGGAACAACTCGATCAGCCAACAACGTTCAAATGGTAATTCACCATGAAGCTCCGACCAGCAACCGTGTTTATTTATTTCTTTTGAACGATTGTATGATGTCAATATTCACTGCATTTTGGTTAGTCCAGCTACACGTCCTCTTGCTTCCTCCTCCTCCTTCTCCTCCTCCTCCTCATCATCATCGTTAAGCGGTAAACAGCAAGGCAAACCTCACTGACCGCTGCCTTTTCTCCAGAGTTACACGTTCCTATAAAAGGGGTGAATATCAGTTATTACAGTCATAGTCAACCCGGTAAAGACAGCCTCTATCCCTAACAGTAAATTAAATCAAAACCTCTGGGCAGCTCGCACAAAACTAAGTCCTACTGTCATTCTAATAAATCTGTAAGAATTTGCAACTCCCTTCCCTAATTCGAAAAGGTCGCTTTTTCTTTACCGCGTTCGCATACTCATAAGTGTAATTTTTAACCAGAGTCCACTTCTCTTTCCGATACTTAAAAGCACCGAGCACAAACGGTTTCGCTCGCACTATTGGGACCTTGCGATTGCTTGCAATTCCAAGTCTCACAGTCATGAATAAGACCCTTAGTGCCATGAACCCTAATGGTTATGGAGCAGACCTCTTCTAGCGCACCCGTGCTTTGGGTATGTAACGAAGTTGTAGTTTCGAAACCGACTTAATTCGGTCGCCGCGTTCCCGATTTGACCTTGATCCACATAACCAAGAAAGATTAAACAGCCTCTGGGCGGCAAACACGACTCTCTTCTAATCGTCATATTCAAACAATTTACATAGGTCAGTTCAGTCTATCGGATGTCGAGAAATGACACTGGTCAAATCTGAACGTCCCTAAACCAAGTCAAACTGCTGATTTCGAGCTTGTTGTCCGGTTTCTGGTAGTTCAGATCTCTGACTCGTGCGCCATTTACTCGACGCTAAACGGGACAATCGACAAAGTGTCTTCCAGAAAAAGCCCAGCCTTGGTGTTGCATGACTCATCGTATAGAAAAACCCTCTACATTGAGTTTCAGACATCGGCAAGTAGCCTCTCACTAGAATCTTATTTGAATCGTTAGGAGCGCGAACGGATGATAGGACCATTTGAGAATCACATGATGATTCGTCCGAAGATTTTCGTCGATCAGACAAGGCAAACATTTGGAAAGGGGACACAGAGGCCGAAGGTAATGGGTTTTCTTCTCAGTAGTGCATTTCACATACGGAAGCACACGACCGGCTTCGCAGCTATGACCACTCGTCTGGTATGCGTACCCGGTACTCTCCTGTCCAACCATCCCTGTACTAATGCATTCCTTGCCTGACCGACGAAAACCGTCCGACGAATCACCATGTGATTCTCAGATTCAAATGCGATTCCAATGAGAAATCAAGATAGGAGTACACATAGTACGCTGATTCGCAACCAGTATCCAGCACAAGCATGACCCCAATCGGCATTATTTAAATAAGCAACAGCACGATAAAACCGATTATTGCTGAAATTTTGATTACTTGAGCTCAATCGATAAGCACAAAAAGTACACTAATGTATTATGTGCGAAGGCTTTTGCAACGGAGAAGTAGACAACAATAATTTCGACACACGTTGAAACAGTCTCGTATGTTGTAGTACGCGGAAATACGACTCAATGCGCGTAGACTGACAGGACAGGTAAACTAGCAGCACCATTGAAAGTCATTGGGGTATACAGGCGGTAATGGAATTTTGTATACCACGTGACAAATGATGCTCATCAGTGTGGTTTGGTTTGGACTGGATAGTCATAGTATCCAGTACACAATTTCTTACCGCTTCTAATAGTCATAGTTCAAAGGAAGCGTAAGCCCAATCAGGGAAGTTGTTGCTAAGAGGTTAGACTGTAATCCGTGTGTTGGCTGCAGCAGCATCTTATCTTTTCCCGCCTGTTAAGGTCCACTCCGTGTTCCCCTTGGATATTCACTCTTTTTCTATAGACGTGTAACTCTGGGGAAATGCAACGGTCAGTGAGGCTTGCCTTGCTAATTAACGCTGAACGATGATGATGATGTTGGTTTTTGGGACAGGAATCGGTAAAGTTAGGTTCAGTGTAGAAATTGTCACATGGTCTGCTGATTGAGGTAGCGGGCCATTGGTGAAAATTGAATCTACATTGAGAGGAAAAATTGTCGGAGAACTTACTGTCAGTTGGTCCAGAGTATTCGATAATTAGAATTAGTCTTTCAGACAATGCGGTTTCAGGTGTTTTCTGACGGAAGTGAAATTAATCACTAGCCAACTTGGGGCACGCGGATATTCGCATGCGTAATGTTGGTCTTAATGAAATTCCTGCTTTGTGGACTTTCGGAGACCCCTTCAATCGTGGCGCGCGTGTGTCTATTGGTATTAAGTTCTTTCATAAGTCCTCGGATTTAAAACCATGCATCTGTAGTATTTGTGGCTGCCTTGGTACCTGTTTTTCTATAAACGTGTTGTTATTTGGAGAAGTGTCAGAGAGAAATCGCTTCCTGTCACTCAGGATATTTTCCATCTTATCGAGATAGTCTCGTTTTCTCACGATAACAGTGCCCGACCCTTTGTCTTGTTGAAGGAATTGGACGTATTTTATCTTTTATTGCGTAAGTGCGGTGTGGTGTTCCCGTGTTAAGCAACATTGTTGTCGGATGGGCGCTGAGATGAACATTTTGAATGTCTACTAGTTTGGCTTTTAACCACCCTGCTTTGTCATCTGAGGTTGAACTGAGGTTCTTCACTTGTTCAGATAAGTTTTCAGACAGCCTCGGATTGCTGTTGGTGGATAAGACTCTGGGCCTCCGTCAGCCTTAAATCCGCGAGATTGTGAACAAAGTTATTGGGGTCACTGGGAAACGGGGAGTTTCTTTGGGTTCGCAAATTAACTCTGCGATTTTTATAACGTTTCGACCCTTGAATTTCTGAACCTTTTTTTCGAGTTTTCGCATTTTACGTTCGACATGGGATGAGCTTGACAAAACAAGCGAAAATGTTACGTTTCATTGAATCCTATTATTCTGTATTTCTCCTGCATTATGTAACATGTAACTGTGAGTGAACGACGTTCGTCAGTGGAGATTAATCTAAGGTCTTGTACTGATCGATAATGATGATGTTGACTCCTCATGTTCACATTAGATTTTATCGCGTTTTATGGTATTTCTTCCAATCACCGACTCTCATCGCTTCTTGTATGCTTTTTTGTCTATGATGACTGCCTTTCCCTGGTTAACGTTGATGTTGGATTCTCACCATCCTCTTCTTAATTCAGTGGACTTGCACAGGCCGTCAAAAAAGGCGCATTTGGCACCTCATCAAAATGTAGAAGGATGACGTTGGCACATCTGGTCTACTTGCCTCATGCATTTTGATAAAAACCTATCTGTCAGATAACGTTTATATGGAATCGATTTTTAGTTTCTGCGCGCCTTGGTTCGCCAGTGGATATAAATAGACTGCTGCTGACCGTGGGCTATCTAAACTGCTTCCTGTTGCTCTTCTTAAGGCTGCAACTGCCGGTCTTGAAAGTGAATCAGTGTGGCATCGAGTTCTTCAGTTTCCTCGCTTATATTTAGCTTCCGAGGAACAGTATCCCTTCTCAGTCGACAAAGGTTGCAACTATTGCCGGTTGCCGCAGCCTTTTCTTGTTTCCCTCCGATTCCCTCCCCACTAACGCTTGGGGTTATTTTTCAGACTCTTGGTCAGGAGATATCTCAAGCTTTTCCGCTTCTACCTTTGGGTAGCATTCGGATAGATCGATCTGCGAAAAACTAGTATAGTGTCTAGAGTCTAGAGTGTGCATCGTTTCTGAGGGATGTATGGCATGAAGTCCTGCATGGTAGTTGCCGCCGAGTGCAGAGCTTTTTATGACAAATTTTTGTTTTGTAAAAATTGTCTATGGTCAGAACAAACTTCAATAAAAACACCACTGTCCTTCCGCTACTGCTGTGACCAGATAAACTCACCGAGCCACAGTTGTTCTTGATAGCTTGCTTAGTCTCTTTACCAGAAAAACAGAAATTAGGAAGGTTCCTTGTGGAACGGCGCTGGAGTTTATCCGACAGTCGATGCTTTGCAGAGTAGATTTTCTTTGGAGAGCCCAACGGGTGCTCTTGACTCAAAAGTCTTATTTTCAATCCAGTGGGTCGTTAACCTTACTTGGGAGCTCTCAGCCGGCGAATATTGATCGCTGCCCACTCTACTCAAAGCGATGGATAGTGCGGTCCTGATTGTCTTGCGGAACGATTGATGAGTCATGGAATCCATTGTTTTTACTATTCACCTGCTTGGGAATCCAGGCAATAAGCAGGAGAACGATTAGGGTGCCTAACCATAGCCTTCAGTTCCAATAAAAACCGGTCCGCAGGACAGCGTGGAGTTGCCAGCTCAAATCCACCTCAGCCTAGAGGAACAGGAGACTATTCATTCTGGTCTCTCTCTACCCGTTGACCTTCCAGACATGATTAAATCTTGGACCGAAGAAAAGCCATCGTGTTTAATTCGCTTGGTGATGAAGGCATGCGAGCCGTCGCACCACTTCAAGGTGCGTCCCACTGTGACGGAGTTGTGACTAGTTCATCTCGTCATTATCAAACTTGATAACATCTGTTATGGAACCTAGGCAAAGTGCGGGTTTCCCATAAACATTGACATTTTACGCTCGAACTAGTAAAAAGTTCGGTAATAACTAGTCTCCGCTGGTCAATTGCTATCTTATTAATTGACTGGCTTAGCAACATTTTGCTGGCCCGCTTTCCTTTTTGGAAAAAAACCCGTTTCCATCTTTTGTCTCTGATTGTATAATCCAGCGCGACAATAAAGTAAATTTATATCGGACACTTTGTTTGTGAAAAGCTAGTTTACTTTTGTTTTTCGTGTATACCATGAATTCAGACCAGTCCGCAACGATGATTCCTATCCCTTCCGTCTTTCGCGAGATTTTCGTAAATTGTGTACTTAGTAACAGCAAAAATTAATTCGGTTTGGATTGTATTTAATCAGGTTGTATTATCCACTGGTCTCTGTTTGCTACCCTGAATGATTATAGATACGGTTCAAAGCCAGAAGATTGTCCCTATTTGTGGGATCGAATGACCAAATACGCTGAACTGACAGCCCGTATTTTCCATGCGGTTCGTCTGGATAATTGTCACAGTACACCTCTGCATGTGGCTCAGTATTTATTAGATCGGGCTAGAGCAGTGCGACCAAATCTCTATGTGGTGGCCGAATTATTCACCGGTTCTGAGCACGTGGACAACATTTTCATCAACAAACTTGGCCTAAACTCCCTTATCCGAGGTAAGCTTACGGTGGACCCGATACTACTATTTGTCGAATGCATCCATGCTGACGTGTTTGATCCGCGGTCTCCTGCCCCTTATTGCTTTACTATTTACTTTTATTCTATCATAAAAATTGAAAGTGACCGCTTATTCTTCTACAGCCCTCCAGTAATTAGTGTTAGGTTAGAAACTCCAGAGGTCAATTAACATGATCATGTCGTACATCCGGTTGTTTTTGAAGGTCTCGTAAGAGTTGAAACAAATCAGATCGCAGAATAAGCTGACTCTGTGCTCCATTTTTCCTATTCGATCTGAGTAACCCTGGTGACTTTGGCCTCTTTGTCGAATACGTTAACCTGTAAATTCGACTTATATAACCCCGAATAGAAGGCTCAGATTGCGAGATACCATCATTTCTTTGAGTCTTCCCGATCGCACACGTAAAACATTGATTCACGTTGGAATGCGACGAGGGTCAACACGGTGTAAAGCAAAGAGCTTAGGAAAAATCAAGAAAAAAGCCGATTGGCTGACGCCAGAGTAGGGACACATTGTGGACCAACAGTTTTGCGTACATGGCGATGACTTCAGTCTGCTGGTCGATAAAACTTCACAATAGGCCAACAGTCTCAGGTTACGGTTCCGCAGAATCACTTGGAATACTGGGTCGGGATCAATTCCGTGACCGAAGGTTATGAGGCGCTTCGCGATGGAGGAAGCCGGGATTTTCGTGCTGGCATTCTGTTCGGGCAAAAGATGAGTTATTTGTTTCAGCAACCACCTAAAGATGATCTCTTCAACCTTTTGATCGAGGAACCCGTCTGTTCTGCCATCGCAGCTGCTAGCGAACTGGTAAATCATCATCATCATCATCATCATCATTCAGCGTTAAACAGCAGGGCAAACCTCACTGACCACTGCCTTTCCCCAGAGTTACACGTCTATAGAAAAAGAGTGAATATCCAAGGGGAACA
>LUCM01010443.1:8426-31273 GCA_008360955.1 Fasciolopsis buskii
GCGGTGGATATGCACTGCTGATGATTCCTAACAAGGATGAAACAGCTGTACAGTGCTTCCATGGTTTCTTTATGGTGAGTTGAGCGATGATATCACATGGTGAATTATTTCATGTAAACATTCAATCTTCTACTACTAAAATGTTTATATATATATATATTGATGTAATGGCATGAGTAGGAATCACTGAAAACGAGTTTGTTCGCCAGATTGTGTTTTCTCAATGTGCTCAGTGGTAATTTTCAAGGAATCTTCCATACGCTTATTCTCATATCCGAATAGGGGGTGACAATTCCATTTTATCGTTTCATCAGCCGACCGTTTAAAATGTTCCCATCCAAAATTTTCATTCGCCGACAAAGTTTTATTGCCATCCTCTGGCAAGTGAATAGGCGCGCATAATGCGGGGATCGATGTGTGAGCGTTACTCAACAAGCGAAAGTGGCACATGCGCATGACTTCTCAGGGGAAGGCATAAAGTGATGGGAAACACTGACAGTATGGACGCCGTCAACGTTGTGTAACAAAGGTTTGAAAGATGAAATAGGATCAACTATGTATGTTTGATTGTTATCAAATGTTTCGCGATGGATGACCCCGGCTCACGATCAGAATAATTGCCAGGTGTATTTTGTGACATCGACTTGACCAGCCATCAAGAAATAAACTCTGATATCCGTTGCGAATGCTTTCAGTCTGTTCTGCGATGTAAGTCAACTGATACACAAGATGTGAAACAGAATTTGACGTCTGACTAGATTCACGTAGATTGTTACATAATGCCGACAAGAAAATGTTAGCTCTCAACAAAGCTATGCCAACTCGATTAGGTAGCCTAGTTCTTTGTACATAACAGCTATTATCGCCCACTTCCTTTACCTTGGAAATGATATTAACCGTTTATTACAAAAAATGCAACGTATGTGCCTATTCACTACAGCCGACTATCATGTTTTTCGTAAGCAGCAGAAAAGGGTAATAAGAAACAAGTAACGTCAAGTGTTACTGATATTTTTTCTGAATTGTGTTCTACTGGGAAACACACTGATGTACGGGAAGATTATTGAGTGGCTAACTTTCCTTTATTCTAAGAACAGAGTAGAGTGAGTTCACAACTTTCAACGGAACCCCTAGCCAAGGACATCAACTTTTGCAACCTATTGCAAATTTCTGCGAATTTCTGGTGATAGATGAGCCACACAATTTCAGTCTGAAATATTGGTTTTGTGCATGAAGTCCAACATTTCTACCGGACTCGAAGTGCGCGGGCATTCCAATATTTTGCATTTTCACAATCACCTAAACTTTAGAATCGCTTCTCCTACCTTATGTTGTTCATTAGCATCCTTTTCGTACCAAGACTATTCCACTCATGAGACCGTGAATGAACACAATTCGGCCTGGCTCATTTTCCCGACAAAATGAATAAATTTCATGTGCATGGCTTGACCAAGCCTTAAACCAATGCGGCTCTTCAAATTTAAGTAGGCCTTTGTCAGTTCGCACATAGTGGCGGAAATCTGTCGGTGCTTTATATTTGACCACCGAGTCTGTGCGCGCGACATTAGGGTAGAACAGGTGTCTGTTCACGCTTATATTTAGGGTAAGAAATTCAAGATTTCCGTTCTTCCTCGCTCACGTACCGTTTTCTTTATTTTGACGGATCCTAAACCATACAGCTGCTTGTGTACTCCTAAAAAGGGAACACTGAATTGTATATCTCCGTGAAATCTGTCTGATGCTTTGAAAACCAACCCATATATTGTCCAAAAGCCATCATTTTACCACCGATGATTTCACGCGCTTCATTTCAGCTTGTCTCTTAAACACATTTAATTCGTTTGATTGTTGACCGAGAAGCTAATTTCTACCATACCCAGTACTGCCTTGGTTGAACTTCACCGGTGGGTTTTGCGGTGGCCGAAATTTGGATTTTAACCCCGGCCTTGGAGAACAGTCAGTAGACATGGAATATAAGGTGAATTAAGTGAATTAAGTGTTGAGCGCAATTCAATGGAGGATAAATTGGAATAGAATGAAACTGATTGCAATAGAAAGCAGGGAACATTAACGCATTTACAATTTGGAAAGATTTGAAGCCAGATGACATATGAATCTAAATCAAAGATTTAGTAACAATGTGATTTAAAATGGGCTTTTTGAACTGTAGACTGTGAACTTCTCTCGAAATAGCTTGCATCTAAGTGAGAGGGGATTGATGACAGTAGCTTTCCTCCTCTTTATTTTCTCTAAGAACAGCAAAGTGTTTAAACCCGACAGTCGCATACTAATGTGATTTGAACGTACACGGACAAGATGTAGAATGAATTAGCAAAAAGAAATAAATTTATTCTAGTTCACCTGCCAAAAATCCAATGTGCTGACGGTGAAATGATGAGCGCCTAGGTGAGTGTACCTGAACCAGTTGTTGTGCTCTTTATTCGCTCCTTGGTCTGGAACCATATCGGCAGCAGATTTCAATGCTCTTATTCGGCTACTGTAAACTTTTGTTTCACTTACAGAGCGTTGGTACCAATACTCGGTCAGCACGGCTGGCGAACTTCGCTGATACAATAGACCAAGGAAGCATCGCAGATTCATACACCGCAAATCAAGTAAGTCAGATCCATAGCTCTCTGAAAACCGGCCGCTTAATTCCAATTGTCTTTTAAACAGGGGATCCCCATGACCAGTCAGTCACTCAGTCAGACAGCCAGCCACTCGGTCAGTCAGTCAGTCAGTCAATTAATCAGTCTTCAGATCCTCAGTTGCTGAAGTCATCTACCAGTCAACCAGTCAATCACATTTTCAAATAGCTGACGGCGTATTCACTCGATTCGGTCAAAATGCAACGTCCAAACTGATGCACCGCGCATTTATGGGCAAAGGCAAAAACCCTAAGTAACAAAATTTCAGTGAATGCATTTAAAGATAGCGAATTCTGAAAATTAGTAGACAATACATAAAAAGCGTAACTTGGAGAACACCAGACAAGCACAATTTCCGGTGAACTAAAGGATATGCGAAAATGAATGGGTTGCGCCAGTAGAAAATGCCATGAAATAGTGACAGGAATGAGAGGTGTAGATTCTGTGTAATTACTTGTCTTCTCTCCATCAACAACTAATAAGATTAAAAGCTGAAACCTATACACGTCAGCAAAACTTTTCGACTTGTAGCCTAATTACTAATATGGTTCTGTGAAGATAAGCTCCGGTTGAAAACTCTAGTTGTAAGAGCCATTGGTGGTTTCTCATGTGTTTGTAAAACTTTCAGTTTGAGCGCAAAGGCGACAGCCTGCAGCCACTAATTCACCCAGTAGTAATAGAAAGCCGAATGCATTGTTTTGTCAGTCACGCACGAACACTCCTCCAGGATTGTAAATGATGTAATGTTAATAACAGCGTTGTTTGTAGATGTAATTCGCCAACGTTTCGACTACCGTGGATAGTCTTTCTCAAGGCAAGATTTACAATCAATGTTTCAAGAAACTTAAAGTGTTCTTCTTGACCCCGATAGAATTTTGGGCTTGAATTCAGTTCAGGATGTGCAGATGATGGCTCTGGTTACAGGAGATAGCAGGTCATGCCTTGCCACATTATTTCCGGCTGATTAACACGATTATAGTTCCGATTTATTCGTTCCTCATTGACAGTTATCGTATTCTTCCACTGTCCTTCGGGTGGTAATACAGATGAGACATCTAAGACGTTCGACTGCATTCGCCAATAGTTTTCGTGCAATTCCTAGCAACCGTAGTATAAATCTTATTGTTATATTATCCGGGTCGCTGAGCTTGGCGTGTAGACCGCAGAAGTTTCATCGGCAATAGTGGTAAACCCGTCAGTATACAGGTCCAGCTAGTGAGTTCTTTATTTGTAGGACACTTGAGCTTTCGTTTGAATGTAACTGTAGGCGTCAACTCGATTGATGATGAACCTTTTGCAACCTAAATGCTAGGATTTGAACTCAATGTTTTCCAAGAACTATCAACATCCAAGGAAAATTTTCAAAGTCAACAGATTTCGTCTGACTTAGAATAAGTCCTTATGTCAACATAAATGATTTTAACACAAAAATCTTGTGTTCTGCTCTCAGTTTACCATCAAAACCTAGTTCATTTTTCCCAAACCAACCGACGCCTCACTGGAAAACTTGAGATGCAATTTCTTCCAATAAATTAGTGGACTTTCAGCGATCTCGTTTGTTTTGTTTTGCCCAGTAGCAACATCATTCCAAGTCGAACGCACTGGATAATCAATTCCGGCTCAGTATGACTTTCAAGGTGAGTTTCATAATCGTTACAACTGGGCCGTTGATAAATGAACTAGCTTCGAGAACCCGCTGCTAACATGTTCCGTGTGAGATTTCAGTCTCCTTTTTATTCACGTTCTTTTTCTGTTCTGTTTTAAATGGTTAGAAAAGAGGCGAATCGAACCGAGAGTCGCAATTATAAAAACTGTAACTGATTAACCTGGTTGAACTACCCACTACCATCAACACGATCCCTTGATCTTACCAGGAATAGGGCACAAGAGTAAAGTACACCATGCAACTCTAAGATAAATAAGAGTCGTGTCCTGTAAATACGCCGGATTTATGAAGACAAAATCCTTGCCAAACAATAGGTGCCATTCCCTACTTACGGAAATAAGAAACTAAACCTTTTCTTTGATTTCACGGTTCTCCCAGCTGTATGCCATGTTTGAGAACAATGATTGCAATCATTAAATGCATTTGAAGTCGTCCGTTTAGATTTCGGATGAGTATGCCGTCATTAGAGGAATGTAAGAAGCAGCACCCCATCTAAGAAATAAAATATCGGAGCAGGTAAAATATGACAGTAGAAGGACGTCAATTTTCATACATTGATAATCAAGTGTTCAGGAAACAAGGTGTATGGTAGGGTTGGTTCCCTTAACTGGTAATTTATGGATGATCAACACAGGTCGCATTGTGGAATACCGTCGGTAGGTCTTACGGTTCCCTGAGTTTCAGCGGCTGGTACCATTAGAAATAGTGTGAAGTTACCTTGCGTTAGAACGTCATAGTAGGTTTCTTGTAATGACAAAATGCAGGACCGTGAAAACAACCGGTTAAATGGTTTTTAAGGATCGTGTCTCATGAGATCTAACACTCCGAGCTACACAACTGTCGGAAGGCACAGAGAATTCACTGGATGTGATGATAAGTGAATAAAATATGCACGCTTTCAGATGGGATCTGCTTGCTAAGAAAGGTTGAGGAAGATCCCGGTTACCGGATGAAGTAATACGGACAAACAACATCCAGCGAAATATCAAAATGTCTAGTTCCGTCCATAAATTGGAGCACGAGGCCAGAATGAATAGGAAACCGACAGTTGCCATTTCGAGCTATTCATGAGTAGTAAAATGCGAGTCAGGTTAGCCCAGGAAGAAGTAAATCTATAGAAAAATTCATTACCCAAAGAACAAAACTGGGTCAAAGAGTCCGGCGAAATTTCAAAATGAAAACAAGCAAAACAAACCGTGGGTGAGACGAAACCTTGAGGTTGGATCAGATTATTACCATCGAATGGACTAGAAGGGGATTGCATCCTGTATTGGGTTAGTAAATCGATGCCAGGGGAAGCAAACAGGGAGCAGAAAATTACAGAAGAGGGTGATATCTTTGAGAAATGGATATTTATACATATATCTAATAGATTCTAAACAGTATTTTTGAATGGATCACATTTGGAATGGTTCCTACTACAAAATTATTTCAAAGTTTGACGTTTGCCAGTCCATATCTTGTCCACTATCTTGCTGTTCCACCCGTCAGACAAAGTAAACCTTGTTTAGTCCGCTCCAAGCATTTGAAAGTGTCATGGGAGATTTTTGCTTAATCATCACAGATGCATTTCACTAAATGCATTATTTCATGTGTGCGGCACAATTAAAACTGTGCTGCTATCGATCGCACATGGTGACAAATTTTTCGATTTGACAGGCGGTTATTTACTTCCGAGCATTTATCAGGATCGTATTGTTGAGTTTGGTGTTTTAGGTCAATAACTTCTCGTTACCAGTCAAGATGATGATACACTGCATAAAAACTTTTTTATCTTGATTAGTGATCAAACGTTTGTAATTAAAATATAGAGTTCAATGATCGTGACTTTCTGGAAATCACCAAAGCGAGCTACGGCCAGCACCAATTTTTGGTAATCGAGTTCCAACTATAGGTCCTTGCGTCGTGAAAAGGATAGAGATGCATGCTGCACAGAAGACATCTACGAGTTGTATGGGTAGTTCACTATACGGTGCGCCCCACCCGGTCCCAAAAAGTCCGAAATTACGGTATGAGTAGTCGATAACTCTTGGATAATTGTTGACTAAAAAATGCATACAGCTGAAACATATCCCACTGTCTTTTCTCCTGGCATGATGTCGCGTTGACCGGGTAATATGTTAAGGCAACTACTACCTAGCTTGTTCAGTATCATTCGCGCAGGAGGAATGCCAAATGTTCTGTAACGCAGCATTTTTATTAGGGAAGTTAACCGAAGTAACTCAAGTATTGGCGGATTATGAGCCTTAGAATCAACGCCGTGGTCTGGTTTCTAAGCTTGGAACCAACATCGCACTTGTTTTGCATCCGTCTGCATATTCAATGGAAGCTCTAGAAGCAAGTGTTTAAAAATACGTACCCCTAAATCTTCCAATTGGCTTGCAGCAACACTGAAAATGCATACTCCTACTTTATTTTCAATTGCTATATATTCTCGGATTTCTCGTGAGGAACACGTATAGATAGTCTTCAATGATCACATCTCTAAATTTGGAGGTTTCTTAGCGATAATGACCCTCGATAATGGTTTGTATTGATAGTATTTCCAGCTCTCTGTACGTTCCAACTCTTTGGGAACAATGATCTTTTTCTTTTCGCTGATTCTACCAAGCCAAATGTTTCCTAGCCGTTTTATCCTTTGAGGCTTAGTTTGTTCTTTATTGGTAACAACTTAGTGAAAGTTTGTTATCGGTTCCTGACTGAGTGGTTTCACGTCCATCCGTCTGCTTTCTTTGTTCTGCACACAGCCAAAAGTGCTGCACAATCTGAGGGTGATTGAACGCATGCTATGCCAAAACCTCTTGGACGGGATTCTAATCGATTTCCACTGCAGATAAATCCCAGTGTAAATAATACATTAATCGAAAACGAATCTTTCAGGAGTAACTGCCCTGGCATATCGTGGATTTTCCTGGTGATACTGTGCTAAACGTGATTCTTCGTGCCTCCACCCATGCGCATCAGTGTGCATGCACAGTAGCCCTGCCTATGTGCTCGATTTGTTCACTTGACTTCTGTAGAGAATGATATGTCACCTGAATGCTGACAATAGGAGTGAAACTGACTTGCTAATCGGTCGATGAGGTAATCCATGAGCAACTTTGGCCGGCGGTGGCCAAACGGATAAGGTTGTGGCGTTCAGACGTGAAGGTCGCGGGTTCGAATCCTTCCACCGCCGGCCAACATTCCCACTTGGCAGCCCTCTGCTGGCTGCGACCTCCTTCCTGAAAATCGATGTACATTGTTGTTTCATTAATAAAGGAAGTAAAAACAGAAGATAAAAATGGACATAAAGGGAGGGAGCAATAAGCCAAGATTAGGTTTCACGACTTGGAGTGATATCATTGTGGCGGGATTGACAAACTCGTAGGACCAAAACATCTAAGAGGACAGCTGCTGATGATAGGTATCTAATGAATGAGTCGCCAAGTTTCACCGTAATCTACCGACAAATGGCAAAATCCAGGAACTGATCTATAGCATCAGTACGAAAAAGGTGATATCCTGTCCTTACCCTAGAGTTATACATGGCCCTGAAATTTCAATTTGATTTAAAATACAACCTTCGCATCGTTCGCGTTGGTCTGAATTATCCGTTGCAGTAAGCAAATGGACACCAGTGATAGGTAAGACAGCTCAGCAAGAACTCAATGGACTAACAGGTGAAGGTACCAGTTCCAACGGAATCTAGTTTCTCCAGTGACCGTCAAGGTCGTTTTAGACACGTGGCTATGTCGATCGGGAAGTTACCAACCGTATCGTTTGCAAATTGTTCTATTGAAAGATTGAGCTGAGATAGAAGTAGCATTCGTCGCTCGACAGACACCAAACGTGTCAAGACTATTCGCGGTTTTTATTATCATTCGCGGCTGAAGCAATCGATATTGGCGTGTAAATCACTGACTTCCACAAAATGCTTTATTATTTGCATTTCCCAACACTTCAGTTTTCAGGATTTTCATGCGCATGAGTGTGAGTGCAGGTACTTCAGAAATCACTCACCCAGTTATTGGGTACTTTGTATGTTTGTCGACTTCTCGCTGATTGTTCGTTTGATAGACCGTAGAACCTACTGAGACCTGTGTCGGTCCAAGTTTCAGCGTCATGACTGACGGCTACCTAGTGCTTCCTATATGCTTGGCACTGGCGGGCATAGGGCATGGCCATTCAACCAAACTCAGGCTTCACGCGTGCACTAAACGTAAGAAGGACAGATAAGCATAGTGAACTAACTCGATGCGGTAGTGTGCCAGTCAACTCATCATCATCGTTCAGCAAACAGGGTTAAACAGCAAGATATGCCAAAGTGACCGCTGCCTTTATACAAGACTTGCACGTTGCTATAGGAAGAGTGAATATCAAAGGGGAACAAGAGGTGGGCCTACAAAGAACGGGAAA
Organism: Fasciolopsis buskii; assembly: GCA_008360955.1. Classification (NCBI taxonomy): domain Eukaryota; kingdom Metazoa; phylum Platyhelminthes; class Trematoda; order Plagiorchiida; family Fasciolidae; genus Fasciolopsis; species Fasciolopsis buskii. The sequence continues at coordinate 17,139 of LUCM01010443.1, forward strand.
GGAAGAAAAGCCATAGTAGCCAACAGAACCCCACGGTTCACGGTTCACTGCTATATCCACCAGTGTCTCCAGCCAACCAGTTGACGGGTCTTTCGGACCCCAACCACGAAGGCGTGAGACACCTACTTTACCTAAGTTCGCTGTACATTTTCTCATCCCACCTTATCACGTTATCTACTGACCTCCAGGTGTCATCTAGTCCCTGGGAGGAACACAAAATAGGGCATGGTATGGTAGACGAGTGTTCGCCATGCGCAACACTTGGCCCAACCAGCGTAGTCTACTAAGTTTCATACGCTGAAATAAGGTATTCTGGGAACCGGCACCTAGTATTAGATTCCTGACCTTTACATTACTCACCCGGTCACTCCATCCGATACTACGTAGATATCGCTGTCGAAAACCTCCAAGTGACAAACATCTGCGATACGCACACTCTACTTCTCGCAACCGCACGAGAGAATTGAGCGCACTGAGACGCAACAAACACTGCCTTTGCCGGGGGTCGCTCTAGCCTTGACAAGGCGTAGCGCAGTGTTTTCCAACTTGCAACTTGAAATCATCTGCCACCACTGCAATGTCGGAGCCTTTGCTCGTGGTAAGACTCATCACTTGTGTGTCGGCGCTGCAGTCCTTTGAAGCATATGCCAGTATGATAATTATGTTGCGCCTAACACAGACATCCTTTTGAACGCCTACTGATCCCTGCAGTTTTACGGTGCACAGGCGATTGTTAACCGGGATCCGGTCTGAAGAGGCCGTTTCACCCATGTCACTTAAGGCTATTCCCACACCGCGATAACCCCCGGCGTGAGCTGCTTGATATCTTTAGGTGCAAAGGAAATATCTTGACGATATATTAGGCGGAGGTAGTTGAGTTACATCACTGGAATCCTGAATTCGTGTTTCACTGACTCAGGAGACATCAATCGAAAGTGAGTCCACTGTCAGAGCTAAATACGACTGCCGGCCCGTCTGCATGAGGGTGCGCAAGTCGAAGGAGGAGAGATGCAGAGGTTGACGAAGCTCGAGAAAATGTGAGCCAGCATATTGAAACCACTTAGTGCATTATGACTATGAGCCGTTGTGAGTGCTCTTTGGTTAAACAGGGGGAAAGAGGGTTGTTTGGAAACAGAAGAGGCAGGCTAAATAAAATAGGGAGAACTCTGAGCAGTAGCATACTTATCTTCACTCCGCTCGATGCAGTGGGCAGTGCGGTCCAGATTATCTGTCGTGACGACCGATGCGGTTTGTGCTGTTCATCTAGGAGTTTTTGAACGAATACTGCTAGGGCGTTCAGCCAATATGCAGGAGAACGAATAGGGTTACCTTTGGTTTTGACAAGAATCTGTCCGCAAAACAGCAAGGAATGGCTAAGTCAGATCCCATCTACTTGTATTAGTTATCCTTCCAGTTATTTTTCCTACTTAGTTGCCAGCTTAGATCGGCCTCCAAACCTGAGAGGCCAAGAGGCTGCTTCTTCAGACCTCCAACCATTGACCTTCCAAGCATGATTTGACCTACGTCTTGGATAAGCCATCCTGTATAGCTCGTTGGGTCATGGAGGCACGCAAGCCGTCACACTATGTCAAAGTGCAATCTCGTTGCGATAGTCAACTATTAACGCTTGTGTACGGTTCCCACAATTGCAAATCGATGCATGTATCATGGGTGCTTGAATACCGTCGCACCCTGGGTTTGAACTCTGACTTACCAACTGAGGGGATATCTGCTACGAATGCGCTACCAGGTCACATTCCACTTAGAAGTTGGTTGTAATTTAGGATGAATTCTGAAAAACCTTTGCTCGGAAACCCTGACTAGCTCGGATGAAAGCTGGCGGTGTGGTGGTAACACTCAAACCCTCCAGCTGAAGCCCTGGATGCCATGGCGGATAAGCGCCGGTGATTTGCTACAACGAGAACAAACATCGGGTCTGGTGCTTCCCGAGTACAAGGTTGGCCTAATGACCTGGAAATTGTGCTCGAAAGGTGTAGTCCGAAAAGCACTCAATGGAACATATCAGTGTGCATGACTTGGACAACAGCTAACACAGAACACTAGCCAGCAAGTTCAAAATACCAAATAAATTTGAGAAGATTTGGCATTGTTTCCCACGAATTCCAAAGTACGATGAATAACTGTGCGGTCCAGCTACGTTCGATATTAAAGGCAGCGCATTCACGCGGGGTGTTTGCATTAGAATAGGGGGCTTTTGTGTTCAGCTTTCACTCTCATTGAGTCAGTTGCGCCACACAGGTTTTAGAAGCCGCATGGGATTGAGCTCAGTTTGCAAGTTATCCTCGTATCTGTACTTAACTTGCCATTGGAAAATACGGGCGTTAGAAATCCTGATGCTAATGAAAGGGGTAAACTAGTCAAAATCACTAAGCATTGTTTTAATGCTTTTATTTTATACGAAGAAGCTTTCATTTACATGGGACTAGTTTCTGTGTAAAAATGGTTTCTGATCATGCAAAAGCCAGCAACAAGTAAGGATCTCATGGCATATGTTGTGTGCGCTTTGTTAATGAGCCCCAGCATGGAGAATACAATTATAGGCTTTGCTCCACTGTAACATATAGATATTCGTTTCCTTTTGAAATAATGTTAAGCCTATTGATGTGCACCAATGGCCTTCTACAAATCAAACACTTTCATGGCTTTTAGTATTCACTTGAGAGTTCATTTCTAGTTACCGCGTAGTTTCAGTTTATTCAGTTTGAGTAGCGCGGAGGAGCAAGGGATGCATCCAGTCACATTTGAGATTAAACGCCACCGTACATGTTTACAGTTCTAGATGAATATGTCTTGGAAAACATGATGCTTGGTTGAAACATCTACGTCTTGCTATTATCTGTTCTGGTTCCGAAAAAGGTGAGTTTTCTGATTCTGTCCTTTTTCAGCCAATACCGGACTACGCATATACTTCGAAAACTTTTCGCATTCGCATTCTCGGCTGACTCGCTCGATCGTGTTGATTGATTGGCTGTTTGTTGAGTTTGAAACCGTCTAAACGGCTGCACACCTAGGCAAGTCTTTTCGACTAACCTGTACATTACGCTAGAGATCTGTCTTCGAATATCGCAAACGACGTTTCAGTGTTTACTGAAAATATGACCAATAATTCACGTCCAATTTTCGAAGTCTCATCCATAAACCACTACCAAGTTTATCACCATCATCACTTTCATGTCTTGCACCAGGCTTAGTTCAACGCGGACAGGATGGTGGATCTGTGCTAGCGTACAGTTTGAATTGTCCCCTCTATCCAGAATGGTCGGTGATCACACCTAGCGCGGTACTGGCCATGGAACGTGCGTTTAAGTTGTGCACCGGTTTACTCGATGGTTCGATCAACGTCCATTTGCTCAGATCGAAGGAGGTTTGTGAGCGAGATATTGACGATTGCGACCTTGTTTTAAAGTTATTAGCTAACAAATCCTTCCTGTTATTTATACATTAGTTTGCACGCGGTGATGACATTGTATAGACTGTGCATCCTTGGTAGAAATCAGAATGAGAATTTAAACTTCAGATTTTACACTAAGAATATTACAATTTGCATACAATATTTCTGTAAATAGCGAAAATGGGGCCTGAGCATAGATCTGGTGACGTTGTCCAATGAATACGCAATCACTGCAGAAGTGGGGTGACAGATGCAGACTGACACTGGTTCACCTAGAATGACGCAATGAGATCAACAATTTTCACCCCAAACACGCTCGAAATCCAACTTGTTCTCGAGTATCGCAGTTGGAGCTGGAACGAGCACGTACATTTAAGCTAACCCAAATTCTCAAGACAAATAATGCAATTAATTGAGCCTTATTCGGCATGAAGTTTAACATTGACGAGCATTCTTTTGAACCTGCTCAGAGTTTCAGAAAATGATTCAGATGTCGCATGATAAGTTGATTACTCCTCCCGAATGAGGTAATCATAAAGGAAGAAAGTAGGAATGGGGTGATTGTTCACAATACTGAAATGATGGATGATCATGACTTTAGAGGTTAGTCGGTCGGCACGATTCTCGTTCGAATCTCATTTGACTTACTCAAGCTTGATTGTTTACACAATCTCGAACTTGCCTGTTCGTGTTATTCTCGCATTAGTCCGGGTAAAATGACATATATGGCTGAAATGTCATGCGTTCATCTCTCGTTCAACCCAGATAACCTGTGTTTAATAAATAGGATTATGTATATCTACAGCCTAACACCAGTAGGCCTGCGATCACACGACCGATTTTTCGGACTAGGCATTGTTTCAGACCGGACCAAATTTTCATTTGCTTAGGTTTTTCCAGATTCAATCGAATCTCTTTGAGTTTGCACTTGATAGCGCAATCCTGACTGAATCGTGAATTCCATTGTCGAGTCTGTGTCCTGCAAGCAAACAAAGTCATCGTCTGTGCATCCATATGTTGCAATGAGATGAAGGATGTCCATTCTGCTCCAGTTTCGAGGAGTTTCGTTTATCTCGGGGCATCCGGTACAGCATTCAGGTAGTCTGTGTGAAGTGAACGAATCCCATACAATAAATCGATCTATATCCAGAATTTGTCCTTGCGCGAAACGCGTGGAATGAAACCATCTAACATGAGTTGAAAAGCTGCGAATAATTAATGCACAGGACATCCGGCTTTTTGTAGGAGTACATAATAATATTAATGATAATAATAATAATAATAATAATAATAATAATAATAATAATAATAATAAGTATTGGCCTCTTCGTTTCTTTCGTTTATCGTACGACCATATGAGCGCCCGGAACAGATTGCCACGGACAAAATAGAAAGTGTCAATACATTTTAGAGTTCGAACTTCAAAAATCCGTATCTAAACTACACGACTGGAGATAAAACGTTTGTCATCCAAAAGCCATGCACGCTCAGAACCTTATGGTAACCAAGATTCTGTGCTGGCACCAACACAACTATTCAGAACCAAAGCGATCTTTAATTTGTCAAATTTGTAATTATAAGCCTGAACAAACTTAAAAAACACCCTCTACCTGATTCCAAAGAGCCCCCGCATGTTAATTTGTAATTCTGTCGTCCTTATCAACTGACAGGAGAAACTATCTGATAAGGGGCGAATTTTTATATATCACTGTTAGTACGAAGAGCTAGCTGTTAATAAAACAACAAAAATGTTTCCAAACCACTGTTTTGCAAATTTTTGCACTGTTAAACGATAACTTGCTGACCAACCAAAGCTTGTGCTGTCTTCTATCGCATACCTAGGACCAAGGAATCGATCCCCACATCCTGGACAACCAACGAGGTTTCCGCAATGCTTGTGGACATCTGAATGCGTACGGCTATTGGAACATCACACCACCCGCATACACACTCCGCCCCGGTCAGTTGCCCCTACTCACCGGTCCACACATCGGGCCCCGTTGGGGTGCTAAATGGTGGATGCAAGCGGGAGGGTCAGATAAGACAGACAATTTCCCTGGGAAGTGATGGTCGTCTTTTGTGTTGGTGCTTGGGAAATGTAAGCCAGGAAAAAAAAATTGAAAAGAATCAGGGGAGATATATTTTACGATGAAATTGTTTCAGCCCGTCCACATTTTCTTGCTATTTTCATGGTCATAAGAACTAACGCTTTTAGGAAAATGAACAATACCAAAAGGTAAGACCGAAGTCAGAAATTTTTTGTGTGAACTTCTAACTGAAATTGATGATGGTAAAAATAACCAAGGTATTGTGCGTTCCAAATTTCGTTCATTTAAGTCTCATATTAAAAAAAACTTTTTCTGTCTCCGAGAGAAATGAATTGGTCATTGTGACCAGAATAAAACAAGCGGTCGGCTTTTGAGCGCAAAACCAGACAGACATTTTAGTGATCACATAATTAGATGTACAAATGATAATACAAGAATTCGCTCAACTCACCATAAAGAAACCATGGAAGCACTGTACAGCTGTTTCATCCTTGTTAGGAATCATCAGCAGTGCATATCCACCGCACCCGAATCGGGACGCGAACCCGGGACGAACGATTCTGAGTCGAACGCCTTAGCCATTAGGCTACCGGGCAGGCTCTGAACGGTTTGTTCAACTTCACCACATGATGATGTTGAACAAACCGTTCAGAGCCTGCCCGGTAGCCTAATGGCTAAGGCGTTCGACTCAGAATCGTTCGTCCCGGGTTCGCGTCCCAGCTCGGGCGCGGTGGATATGCACTGCTGATGCGGGCATTGACGACTCGTAGGACCAAAAATCTAAGAGGCACGCTTGTCTGATATAGGTATCTAATGATGAGTCGCCAAGTTTTCACCGTAATCTACCGAAATGGCAAAATCCAGGAACTTGTCTATGCATCAGTACGGAAAAAGGTCGATATCCTGTCCTTTACCCTAGATTTATACATGCCTGAAATTTCAATTTGATTTAAAATACAACTTTCGCATCGTCGCGATTGGTTCTGAATTATCCGTTGCAGTAAGAAATGGACACCAGTGATAGTAAGGACAGCTCAGCAGAACTCAATGGACTACCAGGTGAAGTACCAGTTCCAACGGAATCTATTTTCTCAGTGACCGTCAAAGGTGTTTTAGGGAACGTGGCTATGTCGGATCGGGAACGTTACCAACCGTATCGTTTGCAAATTGTTTCTATTGAAAGTATATGAGCTGAATATAGAAGTAGCATTTTCGTCGCCCGACAGACACCAAACGTGTCAAGGATATTCGCGGTTTGTCTATTATTCATTCGCGGCTGAAGCAATCGATTATTGGCGTGTAAATCACTGGACTTCCACAAAAATTGCTTTATTATTTGCACTTTCCCAACACTTCAGTTGTTCAGGAATTTTCATGCGCATGGTGGTGAGTGCAGTACTTCAGAAATTCACTTCATCCAGTTATTGGGTACTTTGTATGTTTCTGTGAATTTCTCGACTTGATTGTTACGTTTGATAGACCGTAGATAGCCTCTTGAGACCTGTTGTCGGTCCAAGTTTCAGCGTCATGACTGACGGCTACCTAGTCGCTTCTATGATGCTTGGCACTGGCGGGGCATAGGGCATGGCCTTCAACCAAACTCAGGCTTCACGCGTTGCACTAAACGTATAAGAAGGACAGATAAGCATAGTGGAACTAACTCGGACGCGGTAGTGTGCCAGTCAACTCATCATCATCGTTCAGCAAACAGGGTTAAACAGCAAGATATGCCACAAGTGACGCGTGCCTTTATTACAAGACTTGCACGTTGCTTCATAGGGAAAAGTGAATATCAAAGGGAGAACAAGAGGTGGGCCTACAAAGACGGGAAAGGCAAAAAAAGCCATAGTAGCCAACAGAACCCCACGGTTTCACGGTCCACTTTGGCTATATCCACCAGTGTCTCCAGCCAACCAGCTTGACGGGTCTTTCGGACCCCACCACGAGCGTGAGACGACCTACTTTACCTAAGTTCGCTGTACATTTTCTCATCCCACTTTATCACGTTATCTACTGACTCAGGTGTAATCTAGTCCTGGGAGGAACACAACAATAGGGCATGGTATGGTAGACGAGTGTTCGCCATGACGCAACACTTGGCCCAACCAGCGTAGTCTACTAGTTTTACATACGCTTGACAATGAAAGTATTCTGGCGAACCGGCCCTAGTTATTAGATTCCTTGACCTTTACCTTACTACCGGGTCCTCCATCCGATACTTACGTAGATATCGGCTGTCGAAACCTCAAAGTGACAAACATCTGCGATACGCACACTCTACTTCTCGCAACGCCGAGAGAATTGAGACGCACTGAGTAGACGCAACAACACTGCCTTTGCCGGGGGTCGCCTCTAGCCTATGACAAGGCTGCTAGCGCGTGTTTTCCACTTGCAACCTTGAAATCATCTGCCACCACTGCAATGTCGGAGCTTTGTCGGGGTAAGACTCATCACTTTGTGTGTCGGCGCTGCCAGTCCTTTGAAGCATATGCCAGTATTAGATAATTATGTTTTGGCCTAACACAGACATCCTTTTGTAAAACACGCCTACTCTGATCCCTGCAGTTTTACGGTGCACAGGCGATGTTAAACCGGGATCCGTCTGAAGAGGCACGTTTTCACCCATGTCACTTAAGGTATTCCACACCGCGATAAACCCCCGGCGTGAGCTGCTCTTGATGTCTTTTAGGTGCAAAGGAAATATCTTGGACTATTATTATTAGGCGGGAGGTGTGAGTGACATCACTGGAATCCTGAATTCGTGTTTCACTGACTCAGAGAAGACATGCAATCCGAAGTGAAGTCCACTGTCAGAGCTAAATACGGCCTGCCGGCCCGCCTCGCATGAGGGTGCGCAAGTCGAAGGATGAGAATGCAGGAGGTTGACGAAAGCCTCGAGAAAATGTGAGCCAAGCATATTGAAACCACTTAGTTGCCTTATGACTATGAGCCGTTGTAGAGTGCTCTTTGGTTTAAACAGGGGGGAAAGAAGGGTTGTTTGGAAACAGAAGAGCAGGCTAATAAATAGGGGGAATCTAGGCAGTAGCATACTCTATCTTTCACTTCCGTCTCGATGGCAGTGGGCAGTTTGCGCGGTTCCAGATTCATCTGTCGTGGACGAACCGATGCGGTTTGTTGCTGTTCATCTAGGAGTTTTTTGAACGAATACTTGCTGGGCGTATCAGCTAAATATGCAGGAAGAACGAATAGGGTTACCTTTGGTTTTGATCCAAGAATCAATGTCCGCAAAACACCAAAGGAATGGCTAAGTCAGATCCCATCTACTTGTATTAGTTATATCCTTCCAGTTTATTTTTTCGACTACCTTAGTTGCCAGCTTAGGATCGGCCTTCCCAAACTGAGAGGCAAGAGGCCTGCTTCTTCAGACCTTTAACCATTGACCTTCCAAGCCATGATTTGACCTACGGTCTTGGATAAGCCATCCTTGATATAGTCTCGTTGGGTCGATGGAGGCACGCAGCCGTCACACTTATGTCAAGTGCAAATCTCGTTGCGATATTCAATATTAACGCTTGTGTACGGTTCCCACAATTGCAAATCGAATGCATGTATCATGGGTGTTGAATACCGTCGCACCCTGGGTTTTGAAACTCTGACTTACTCACTGACGGGATATCTGCTACGAATGCGCTACCAGGTCACATCCACTTAGAAGTGGTTGTTAATTTAGGATTGAATTCTGAAAAAAAACCTTGTTGTCGGAAACCACTGACTAGCTCGGTTGAACAGTGGCGGTGTGGTGTACACTCAAACCCTCAGGGACTGAAAGCCCTGGATGCCATGGCGGATAAGCGCCAGGTGATTTGCTACAACCGAGAACAAACATCGGGTTGGTGCTTCCCGAGTACAAGGTTGGCCTAATGACCTGGAAAATTGTGCTCGGAAGGTGTAGTCCGAAAAGCACTCAATGGGAATATCAGTGTGCAATGACTGGACAACGCTAACACAGAACACTAGCCCAGCAAGTTCAAAATACCAAATAATTTTGAGAGATTTGGCATTGTTTCCACGAATTTCACAAGTACGATTGAATAAAAGCTGTGCGACGTCAGCTCACGTTCGATATTAAGGCAAGCGCATGGCAGCGGGGTTGTTTGCATTAGAATAGGGGGCTTTTGTGTTCAGCTTTCACTCTCATTGAGTCAGTGGCGCCACACAGGTTTTTAGAAGCCGTATGGGAGTTAAGCTCAGTTTGCAAGTTATCCTCGTATCTGTTACTTCAACTTGCCATTGGAAAATACGGGCGTTAGAAATCCTGATGTAATGAAAGGGGTAAACTGTTCAAATCACTAGCATTTTTTTAATGCTCTTTATTTTATACGAGAAGGCTGTTCAATTTACATGGGACTAGTTTCTGTGTAAAAATGGTTTTGATCATGCAAAGGCCAAGCAACAAGTAGGATTTCATGGCTTATGTTGTGTGCGGCTTTGTTAATAGCCCCAGCATTGGGAGAATTACAGATTAATGGCTTTGTCCACTGTAACATATTAAGATATTCGTTTCCTTTGAAATAATGTTAAGCCTATGATGTGCACCAATGTGCCTTAAATCAACACTTTCAGGCTTTTAGTATTCACTGAGAGTTCATTTCTAGTTACCGGCGTAGTATATCAGTTATATTCAGTTTGAGAAGCGCGGAGGAGCAAGGGACTGGCTCCAGTCACATTTGAGATTAAACGCACCGTACCATGTTTACAGTTTCTAGATGAATATGTCTTGGGAAAACATGCGATGCTTGGTTGAAACATCTACGTCTTGCTGATTATCTGTTCTGCGTTCGAAAAAGTGTGAGTTTTCTGATTCTGTCTTATATTTTAGGCCAATACCCGTGGACTACGCATATACTTCGAAAACTTTTCGCATTCGCACTTTCTCGCTGACTCGCTCGATTCGTGTTGATTTGATTGGCTGTTTTGTTTGAGTTTTGAAACGTTCAACGGTGCACACCTTAGGGCAATCCTTTTCGACTAACCTGTACATTACGCTTGAGATTCATGTCTTCGAATATTCGCAAACGACGTCGTTTCAGTGATTTACTGAAAAAATATGACCAATAATTCCACGCTTCATTTTCGAAAGTCTACCATAAACCCACTTACAAGTTTATCACCATCATCATGTTCATTGTCTTGCACCAGGCATTTAGTTCAACGCGGGGACAGGATGGTGGATCTGTGGCTAGCGTACAGTTTGAATTGTTCCCTCTACTCCAGGCATGGTCGGTGAGTCAACACCTAGCGCGGGTACTGGCCAGTGGAACGTGCGGTTATTAAGTTGTGGCAACGCGTTTTTTACTCGATGTTTCGATCAACGTTCATTTGCTCAGATCGAAGGAGTTTGGTGAGCGACGATATTGACGATTGCGACTTGTTTTAAAGTTATTAGCTAACACATCCATTCCTGTCTATTTCATTACATTGTTTGCACCGCGGTGCATGACATTGTATAGACTGTGCATCCTTGGGAGAAATCAGAATGAGAATTTAAACTTCAGATTTTACACTAAGAAATTTACAATTTGCATCTATTTCTTGTAAATAGGCGAAAAATGGGGCCTGAAGCATAGAATCTTGGTGACGTTTGGATCCAATGATACCGCAATCACTGCAGGAAAGTGGGGTGACAGATGCAGACTGACACTGGTCACCTAGAATGACGCCAATGAGTAACAATTTCTGCACCCCAAAACCGCTCGGGGAAATCCACTTGTTCTTCGAGTATCGCAGTTGGGAGCTGGAAACAGCAGCACGTACATTTAAGCTAACCCAATTCTCAAGACAGATAAGTGCAATTAATTGAGCCTTTATTCGGCATTGAAGTTGTAACATCTGCACGAGCTTCTTTTTGAACTTAGCCTCAGAGTGTTTCAGAAATCATGATTCAGATGTTCGCATGATAAGTTGTATTACTCCTCCCGAATGAGGTATCATAAGGAAGAAGAAAGTAGGAAATGGGTAGTGATGGTTACAATATGAAATGCTGGCATGATTGACTTTAGAGGTTAGTCGTTTCGGCACGTTTCGTTCGAATCTCGGTTCTTGTAACTTACTCCAGCCTTGACTGTTTACACAATCTCGACTTGCCTATTCGTGTTATTCTCGCCATTTAGTCGGGGGTAAAATGACGATTAATATGAGCTTGATGTCATGACAGTTCATCTTCTGTCGTTTCACCCAGATAACTGTGTTTAATTAAATAGGATTATGTATATCTACAGGCCTAACACCAGTAGGCCCTGCGCATCACACGAACGAGATTTTTCGGAGCTAGGCATTGTTTCATGACCGGACACACTTCTTCAGTTGCTTAGGTCTTTCCAGATTCAATTCGAATCTCTTTGAGTTCTGCACTTGATTGCGAATTCCTGACTGAATCGTGAATTCCAATTGTCGAGTCTGTGTTCCTGCAAGCAACAAAGTTCATCGTCTGTGCATCCCATATGTTCGGCAATGAGATGAGGATCTGTCATTTCTGCTCCAGTTTCGAGGAGTTTTCGTTTATCTCGGGGCATCCGGTACAGCATTCAGGTAGTTCTGTGTGTTGAACGTGAAACGAATCCCATACAATAAATCGATCTATATTCCAGAATTTGTCCTTGCGCGAAAACGCGTTGGAATGAAACCTCTAACATGGGTTGAAAGCTGCGAATAATATAATGCACAGGACATCCGGCTTTTTGTAGGGTACCATGAATACTATTAATGATAATATAATATAATATATATAATCATAATAATAAATAATAATAATAAGATTGGCCTCTTCGTTTCTTTCGTTTATCGTACGACCAATATGAGCGCCCGGAACAGATGCCACGGGACAAAAATAGAAAGTGTCAATACTTTTAGAGTTCGAACTTTCAAAAATCCGTATCTAAACTACCACGACTGGGACGATAAACGTTATGTCATCCAAAAGCCAGCACGCTCAGAACCTTATGGTAACCACGATTCTGTTTGCTGGCACCAACACAACGTATTCAGAACCAAAGCGATCTTTATTTGTCAAACTTTGTAATTAATAAGCATGAAACAACTTAAAAAAACCCCTCTCCTGATATCAAGAAGCCCCCGCATGTTAATTTGTAACTGTCGTCCTTATCAACTGACAGGAGAAAACTATCTGAATAAGGGGCGAATTTTTATAATCACTGTTAGTTACGAAGAGCTAGCTGTTAATAAAACAACAAAAGGTTTCCAAAACCACTGTTTTGCAAATTTTTTGCAACTGTTAACGATAAATTGCTGACCAACCAAAGCTCTGTGCTGTCTTCTATCGCATACCTAGGACCAACGGAATCGAATCCCCACATCCTGGTACAACCAAACGAGGTTTCCGCAATGCTTTGTGAGACATCTGGAATGCGTGCGGCTATTGGAACATCAACACCACCGCCATACTACACTCCCCCCGGTCAGTTGCCCCTACATCACCGGTCAACACATCGCGCCCCGTTGGTCGGTGCTAAATTGGTGGATGGAAGGCGGAGGGTTCAGATAAGCATCAGACAATTTCCGCTGGGATAGTGAATGTCGTCTCTTTTGTGCTTGACGTGCTTGGGAAATGTAAAGCCAGGAAAACAAAATTGAAGAGATCAGGGGGAGGCTATGATATTTTACGATTGAAATATTTGTTCAGGCCCGTCCACATTTTCTAGCTATTTTCATGGCACATTAAGAAACTAACCGCTAATTTAGGAAAATGTAACAACTATCAAAGGAAGACGAAGTCAGAAATTGTTTTGTGTGAACTTTCTACTTGAATTGATGATGGTAAAAAATACCCAAAAGGTAATTGTTCGTTCCAAATTTCGCTTATTTAATCCTCTTCTATATTAAAAAAAACTTTTCTCTGTCTCTCGAGAGATATTGAAGTCTTGGCTCAATATGTACAGAAATAAAACTAAAGCGGTCGGGCTTTTGAGCGCACCAACCAGTACAGACTTTTACGTGATTCACAATAATTAGATGTACGAAGATAATCAAAGAATTCGCTCAATCACCATATAAAGAAACCATGGAAGCACTGTTACACGACTGTTCATCCTTGGTTAGGAAATCATCAGGCAGTAGCATGATATCCACACCGCACCCAGAATCGGGAACGCGAACCCGGAACGAACGATTCTGAGTTCGAACCGCCTTCAGCCATTAAGGCTACCGGGCAGGCTCTGAACGGTTTGTTCAACTTGCACCAACATGAATGATGTTGCACACATCCGTCCACTGATTTGCACGGTTACTGTCCGCTAGTTTCAGAGCGATCGACCCCTACTGATAGATGACTTTGTGCAGGTTAGCCCCTTAAGTACGACAAGTTTTTGATATGACCTGTATACAGCTTTGATTACTTTGTACAAGTCTAGTATTAGGAAGCATTGAATGTTTTTCATGAATAATTCATTCACCATGTGATATGAGTCGCTGAACTGAGGATAAAAGAAACGATGGAAAGCGCTGTACAGCTAGCTGGTTTAGATCGTTCATTGTTAGAAATGATGAGCAGAATGCATATCCACCGCGCCCGAACTCCGGACGCTGTGACGCTAAGCGCGACAGTAACCGTGCAAATCCAGTGACGAATAGGTGCAAACACATGTGCGTCAAGTTCAACAATCGCCAGAGCCTAGCCCGTGCTAGTGGCTAAGGCGTAG
>LUCM01010443.1:31298-53093 GCA_008360955.1 Fasciolopsis buskii
GTGAAGTTGAACAAACCGTTCAGAGCCTGCCCGGTAGCGTAATGGCTAAGGCGTTCGACTCAGAATCGTTCGTCCCGGGTTCGCGTCCCGATTCGGGTGCGGTGGATATGCACTGCTGATGATTCCTAACAAGGATGAAACAGCTGTACAGTGCTTCCATGGTTTCTTTATGGTGAGTTGCGCGATGATATCACATGGTGAATTATTTCATGTAAACATTCAATTTTCTACTACTAAAATGCGAGAATTATGAATCTTTGGAATTGGAGAATACAATATCTTGCTTCAAAAAATCGCATTTCTTCGAATGTTCTAAGCAGAATCCATTCAAATGGGAAAATCATGCAATAGTCTCATTCTTAGCCAGGGCACCATGAAAACTGGATACAAATGTTCTACGACAAAGAGTAGTGTAGAGCGCGCTTCCTAAACTGATCAAGTGTTATCGCAAATTTTGAAATAGTACTTGATCCATTAACCCAGTGCCACGTGAACCTGACCTTCAATAGTCGTTTCAACGTTTTCAATGAAAGTGATCAAATTCAAGCACACATTTGCTTCCGTTCTGTAAACCAATTCAAGCAATGGATGCGAGTTATCCGACCTGTCAAACGCAAGTGCATGTTCCAGTGAAAACTGGTCTATGCGGTACTGTGAACGAAACTGGTCGAATGAATCGATCTTATATTGGGTTCATTTAATTCTCCGTAACTTACACATTAAATTGATGCCGAAAATCTTTGAGAATGGTTGGAAAATTTCCACATTTGGGAGGTTGGACGATTTCATATTGGTTAGTTTCCTTTTTCCCTGTTTTGGCCAGTGATTTTCTTTATTGATAAATCAACAGTATAAGTCATTTTCAGGAAGAGTGCTGCAAACAACAGAGAGCTGTCAGGTGCAGAGGTGGACTGGTGTTGGCAAGACTGTAACCCGGGCTTTTCAGACTGAAACGCCACGATGTTCATCGTCTGACTATCGGTGATAGGGAGACTTAAGCAATATCACGATAGCGAACTGGCCAAAATGTTCGGTTTGCTGTTCTAGTTTTAAGCAAGTCCGTACCACATAGACTTCAGATGTTAGCACTTTACTTCCTACTGAGTCTTTTGTCACTTCGAGTGTTAATTTCGTTATTTCGTTATTTCAACTGGAAACATCAGTCATATCATTTCATGCTCTCTGGTAAAGGATTAGCTTTTTGACAATCTATCATTGCAATTGATCCGCTAAGTTCCTACTTTTCTTTTGTGATATCCAGTAGATGCATGTATTAGTACTGAAGCGCGCTTTTCCTTCCGTTCCTGATCTTCATCTCCTTTGAACGTTCTCCATCCGATCAGAAATGGCATCTGTGCCCAGGTGGTTCCATTTCTCCGTTTCCCTAAATCACTTGAGATGGAATAGGCAATAATTGTACATCAGTGTAATATATGTGTACCTATAAATATATATATATATTGATGAGTGAAAATATCTGCAGCTCAGGTTGCATATTTTTAGAGTTGAGAAGGCGTACACGTATTAACTCAGTGTACGCCTTCTCAACTCTAAAATACATATATATATGTTACAATGGGTTGGGAATAAAGTACGGTGCCAACACAACAAAACTGAAGTAAAATTGTTTAGAATGCAGATTCAAAATGCAGAATCAGGGAACAGTGAGAAGATAAAGGTGCTTTTTGATGGTTGCCTTTTTTGTTCTGTTTTTCATGTTGGTTTTTACGGGGCGCGAGGTCTACAGGCAAGGCATGCAACATTCTGGCCATTGACTTCGATTGCATCTCCAAGTTTCTCTAACCAACGGCAATCTTCAACTCTTCGGTCCAACTAGGAGGATGGGAAGCGCCAACGGAGTCCTAAACCGAAACCAACTTTATATTCCGTGTCATTGCCTGACCGCCGCGTTGCTTATTCCAGCCATGCCCAACACGTGCAAAAACAGTAAGGAAAGTTGGACCATGAGCAAGCATATGCAAGGCGTGTCCAAGCCACCGAGGGGGATGTAGGGCGGTTACTTCAGTCAAAGGACGACTGTCTGCAACCAACACACGACGCATCTCGCCAATGATCATCTGATGCTTTCACCAAACACGAGCAATACTTCGGAGACATCGGTGGTCAAACACAGAAAGTCGCCAGACAACCTTAACATGGAAAGGCCAACTCTCTAAAACGTAAAAAGAATTGTGGCATTGTACACCCTTTCCTTGAAGGAAAGCCGGATGTCATGACATTGCCAAAAGTGTAGCAGTCTCGCGAAAGATGCTCTGAATTTCGCAGTTCATGATGTAGTCTCCTCCTCAGGACATTCTTCAGGTGTAATTAGACTCTTGAGGAACTTAAAGGGGTTGACTACCTGTAACTGATCACCACAAAGGATGCGAGCATGAACATGTTCTTAACATTATTGAGGAAGGGGCTTGCACTTTGAAGGTGCAAAGCACATCCTCCATCTGAATATGTTAATGACCAAGATATTCTTTTGAGGTTGGAGCTTGGGTTACTTGGAGGGTGCATCATTGGCATAGCAACAATAACTTATCCAGGATATGGTTCCGTATGAGTCGTGATATGCAACATTTTTCTGCACACAAGCAAATTATGACCATTAGATACTATCACCTTCAGAAATTATGGATCAGATCTATCTGCACAAGCTACTGGTTTTGCACGACATCCAGTACTACTGCATCAATTGAGGACATTGCTGAGGGGAACTCTTACTCAATAGAATTCCCGTCCCATGTCTGCCTAAAGAATTTATTAATGCATTTCGTTCCCATGTCTACATGTTGCAGTTACGTGCGGTTGGTGTTTGATGAAATATTTGCTTTGGTTGGTTGCCCTTTCGGACTTCACTCTCGACGCACAAATCCCAAGTCCTCCTGTTAATATTGCACTAGGGAAGCGCTGGATACCGGTTTCGCTTTCACTACAGCTCGTCAGTGGTGCATATTCGCCATCGCACCTAGTGTGTGATAGATACACATCACTGATAAGCTCTTCTTTTTCCAGATTAAGTAAGCTTTAATTCGCGGTAGTGAGTTCATCCCATTTGAATTTCTATTCACTACTACCACAAACAGTATTCCGTCCGTTTCTTCATATTTTACGATCATCTTCGGATAGCTTGATTGTATTATTTACCAAGTTGTTAGAATTACACCCTTATCTCTTTGTCGTTTGAACTAAGAACTCATTGTCAATGTTCGTCTCATGGTACAAACAGCATCTATTCATCCTTTTCGATTATAATAAACTGAGAAATGTACTCTCTACGCGCATGGACGTGGAAGTTCTAGCTCTAAATGGTCCGTGCTAGTAATAACAGATGCGTAAATTCCTAATGTGCAAGACCTTCATCCCCTAATTATACGAATGGGATTTGAATCAAAGCTGCAAATACGTGAATGTTTGTAGTTGTTAAAGATTCTCAAATGGACAAACAGAACTGAATACTTCTGGCTGGATGAATGTTCGAAGTAGAAAATCGGTCATTTCGTAAACAACCAGTAATTATCAGTCCGGCTTTTTGTCTTTTATCCAATATTGTACCTATGTTCTCTTGCGAATAAGCTAACTTTGTCTGGAAGGATAAGGTGGTCAGAGAAGCTCATCCTTATATGGTCATCAGTGGTCAAGCAAAATCATTTAGTTGTACACTACTCTGAATTTTTACTTCCGGAAATAACAGACTAATATACGGTTGCCACAATGATTAATAAAAACCCGCAGCTGATATGTCAGGCAAAACAGACTTGAAGGAGAAAGGGACGAACTGTTCTTCTCCCTCCCACTAAACGCTTAGTTTTAGCTCAGTTTATACAATTTCCTATTCTTGCGGCAGTGTGATCTGATTTTGGTTGCTGCGTCACAGTACCAACTATAGAACAAATTAAAAAGACAAACTTAGTCTGTCTGGAGCATTCTGCCCTCGTTCCTAACCTTGGCTCAGCCCAACTGACAAACAATTATCAACCAATCACAGTTCGCATTCTTCTGTACACTCTTCGACCAACACCTTCCATGCACACTCCTCATGCTACAGATTCGATTCTCATGAGACAGACATATCAATTCCGAGTGTACAAGTATGTGGATGTTTGGACAACACAGCATCGGGTACGCATACCTGACGAGCGACAATAACCGCCAAACCGGTCGTGTGCTCCCGGGCAAATTTTGTTCACGCGTCTAAGTACTACTTACTGCATATATATATATATAATGTGTGAAAAGCCTTGATACGTGTATTTTCCTAGGTGGGTGCGCTAGATCGATCCTCGTCCAGTGACTAACTGACATCAAACAGAGTGAAATGTGAAACAGCCAATGTCACTATTCTATTATAATCGAAAATGAAAATTTCATATCTATTTTCCTGTTTGGCTCGTGAACTCAAGTCTAGTAAGTCACGAAATACTTTTTTTGCGCTAAAATCAATTCGGTCAGTCACAAGGAAGACTACTGGGCGCTTGCCCAGTAAAAGAAATGATAACGAGTAAGAGACTAAGTCCATACATGTACATCGTTCAAGAAGGCGATTGCCTGGCTGTAGGGAAACAGAGGATTCGAATTAAGGAAACAACCAGAGAATCAACATGAAAATTGAATATTGTAACCAAACATGTTTTTATATGAAATAATTCACCATGTGATATCATCGCGCAACTCACCATAAAGAAACCATGGAAGCACTGTACAGCTATTTCATCCTTGTTAGGGTTCGCGTCCCAGTTCGGGCGCGGTGGATATGCATTGCTGATGATTCCTAACAAGGATGAAACAGCTGTACAGTGCTTCCATGGTTTCTTTATGGTGAGTTGGGCGATGATATCACATGGTGAATTATTTCATGAAAACATTCAATCTCCTACTACTAAAATGTTTTTATATGTCGTTTGCGGCAAAAGATCCTGCAATTTTCAGGGTGAATACGGATAAACAGCTGCCATGTTTTTTGACCTTATTATGAGACTGTTTTACACTTTACAATAATGACAGTAAAATGATAAGCTTTTGCGTTTGCCGTTAATGAACAAAACACTAACATATCGTCATCAGAATCAATGGGAGCAGACAACCATGTATAAAATGTTGAACGGTTGATGTTTCAAATCCCACCACCCCGCCAGAGCACGAGATAAAATAGCAAATACGGTTCCCTTTTTGACAGAAACTACTTCATCCACGGGCGGTAACGGAACTCCGGTCGGTTATATCCAAAGAAACTTTTGTCGGAAACTTGTCTTCTGGTGGACGAATAGCTGTGGATTCAGATGCTTTGCGTGGGAAAAACCAAACTCACGGTATGACATTCAGGAATATCTAGTTATGCCATTTTTGACTCTAATTAATCCCATCTAACTAGCCTTATTTTTTCCAGCAAACAGCCCCAGATAACTGTTCCAGAACTTATGAATCCCGAACCCGTCTTCAGGTTTTGCATGTTTCATCAACGCATATTTATGTTCATGATACGATTTAATATCAGTAATATGCCAGTTAGTTCTTCTCTCCATATCTATGAGAACCTGTCGACAAATGCAAATTCATACAAAAAATCAGTCGCAAAAGCTTTTTTCTATTTGACCGGTATAATCATTTGCCGAAAATTTTTGGCATAAATGGGCAAGATACTGTTCAGAATGCATCGAAATGTCGCGCCATGTGATATCATCAGCAATTCCTTGAAAATTCCCACTGAGCTCATTGATAAAACACAATTAGTCGAAAAACCTCGTTTTCAATGATTCGTACTCATGCCATTACATCACTATATGTTTGAAAAAATTCACTTTAGGAAGGATTGAATTAATCAGGCAAAATTGTGGGTAGGGAA
This sequence comes from Fasciolopsis buskii, assembly GCA_008360955.1. Taxonomy (NCBI): domain Eukaryota; kingdom Metazoa; phylum Platyhelminthes; class Trematoda; order Plagiorchiida; family Fasciolidae; genus Fasciolopsis; species Fasciolopsis buskii. Next base: position 37,147 of record LUCM01010443.1, read on the forward strand.
GGAGTTTGTGGTGTTATATGCGTAGCCTGAATTCATAAGAAAGTGTTGTGTTAATTGTTTTGTTGTCTAGGGTTTGCACTATGTCAGAGGGTGGGGCAGGGGAGTTTTTGTGTATTAGGGTTATGCAAGTAACACCACAAATCCCTTCCCTACCCATAATTTTATCTGACTAATCCAATCCTTCCTAATGTGAATTTTTCCTATTATATCAGTAATTATTTTAAAGTCAGTAAGGTAGCGGTAATGGCGACAATAATAAGGTCGGCGGAGATTGCCACATTAGGATAGGCGCGGCCAACATTTCTGAAATCACGTGTTCTTCCTTTTTTGTTATCTTCCTTAATTTGTTACATACCACTTCAAGGTTTATTGGAAATAGTGTCGCGGCCAAATGGCGGACTTTCGAACGGGTAAGGTGCCAATGGTGACAAGGTTCAAACCAAGACTGCTCGCATTCTAACGCCATAATGTTTTTCAGTTCATTATCGATGATCATGCGTAATGGAATACCTGATAAGGTAGTTGAACAAAGTTGAACTTTTCGACCAGTTATGCTGGTCAAAATGAAAAGAATGACCAGACCAGAGGAATCTCGACTAACCTCCAGGTAGACAGGAAAATAAATGCGGCCAAAATCTACAGGTTTAACCATCACTCGGACGGGGATATTGGGGGAGGAGCCATGGCCCAGTGAACATGGGCACAGAAACGAAAAGTATGAACTTTTAATAGTGGTATTGCAGAAAAACGGACCATTTGATGGAGGAGCAAGTAACTGCTGATCTAATATGCACGTCTGGGAAAACCCTCATTTCCGTTTCACTTTTCCACTACTGTTTAATGTATCTGCGCTTCGAATCCTATCGGTGCGCTGCCCCTCCTAACCTAATTTTGCTCGAAATAGCTTACTGAATGTGCCATCTCAAGTGTCGTTTAGCAAGTGTATTAAAATGTGTGCTCGCTTTAATCTCATTAAATTACTTTTTCTTGGCCACAGAATATGGATACTGCATCGATTTTCAACAAAAACCAGTCATTTCCCTGTTGGAACAAAAGAAGATAAGAGAAGCTGGTGTGCAGTAAGTCAGTTTTATGCAGGCCAATATTTGAGAGTTCACCTTGAGAAGACTCAACGCTATTCCGGTTCAAAAGCGATGCCCTCCAGGCTAATACTGCAGTATGGATGTATAGTTAAAAAAATTGTATAGTAAAATCTGCCCAAATGTAGTAAACTTGTAAGCGTTTGCTTATCTAAACTTCTTCAATCTGAAATATTATTTTAAACGATAACCATTTAATTTGTTCTGTAAATCTCATTCAGCTGCAACCATCCGATCTCATTTCCTTAGCTGATGTTGGTGAAATTTGTTTGACCGTTATAGCAAATTCGCCGATCTGAAGAAAGAAGATTGCCGCGAAAGAGACTTGCTCTGTCTCTTGTAGAATAATGAGTTTGCCTGAGTCTACCATGCAAAACCCTATGCCTAGGACTTGTCGCATTGGCATTCTACGGACAAAATTGTTTTTGGTGTATCACACAATTGGTGTCAAGGCACAATTAGCTTGATGAAAAGTGTCTGTGAAGTTCATCTTCCTGAACTCAGTGGTGATAACCGGTCGCTTCTCAAAAGATCGCTGATCTAAAGCCCGTATGTTGATCTGTGGTTATTTTCTCAAAAGCCTCCACTCATTCCTACCGAGAGTATCCAATCGCTGCTATTGATAATCAGCTATCATCCCTTCCCACTATTTCCAGTAAGAACATTCAAGACGAGCCCAGGTAAATCTTAATTTATTAGAGAAAACGTGTTTACGAAAATAACGAGTGCCTATCCATATCAGTACTACTTTCATGTATTTCATTGGTTTTCTGTATAACCGTTTGATTGGTCCGTCTTTTAAGTTACCTTTCAACTTGACGTGATTAAATTCGTCCTGCTCTAAAAAGCAAACAGCCCTTGTTAATCGACTGCCACTCTGACCATGCGGTTCGTGGGGTCTGCTTGTTTCAGGTTCTCTTGTTTAATCACAATACCACCTGACACCTGAGGGCCACTGAGGTAACGCGGTCTCATTCCGCTTGTGTTTTTAGAAACCATCCGCGATACAATACGATCACACTTCATCTATTTACGCTTATCAGTTGCCGCTTTCTGACCACAGTTTATCCTCCCAAAAGCACTGATGATCTATGAAATAACTCAGTTTGTCTGGAGCACAAAGAGGAACAGCCTCTCTCCTTAGTGGCCCATATCCGTTTTCACTTATGCACAGCTTTCGAATAGCTAAATGCAGCATTTTAGTTGGAGAAACTCTTACTTACCTCTTCGCTAAAAATAACGATGCGGTGTGATATTAGTACTAATCAAAATATGCGGCCACGTAAGTATGGGTACTGTACCCAGTAATGAATCTACCAAGAACTGAAACATCAACTGAACTCAGCGTATGGAACAGAACTTGTGTAATCATCACATTAAAGTTGCATTGTTCTAAGATTTTATTTTCTGCGGGTATATCCGCGCATATCATGGATTCATGTATAAAAAGCTTTATTGGGACAGCTGTTAGGGAGAAACAGGGACTGAGAAAAATGGCGAATGGAACAAACGAGTGGATTTAATTCAACGTAGGCTGTCACTTCGGTGCATCTTGCCATCATCAGTTTTCAGCTGCGACCGATGGCTTTCTGTGTATATCGAACCACGTGGCTTTCCAGATAGAATTAGAGGGATAACTCAAGGTTATTTGGCTCACGCCTTTGAGTGAAAAGTCTGAACTGCTAGGTAGGAGAGCAATCTGTGTCTTGTAATCCACTGGAATCTGTTTATATCTCATCGGAATGACAACACATCCTGTTTACTCAATGAACTCCTTCATCGCGTACGATGATGGGCAGCGTATAATGACTCGCTCGCCATTTTGTAGAAGACCGTACGAATTTCCAGTCGTCCACACACTTTGGAGGGGCATCTCCACCAAGGGAAAGCATTAGACGAAATAATTCACCATGTGATATCATCGCACAACTCACCATAAAGAAACCATGGAAGCACTGTACAGCTGTTTCATCCTTGTTAGGAATCATCAGCAATGCATATCCACCGCGCCCGAACTGGGACGCGAACCCTAACAAGGATGAAATAGCTGTACAGTGCTTCCATGGTTTCTTTATGGTGATTTGAGCGATGATATCACATAATGAATTATTTCATGTAAACATTCACTCTCCTACTACTAAAATGTAGAAAGCATTAGACGTTGGAGACCGACATTTGGGAGCAGTTCGTCTTGAGCAGCCGCGTTACGGCATCTCAAATGTGGTTATTGCCAATGTTGTCAATAGTCAGCACTGAAATTCGAATGCTTCAGGCCAAAAATCACCGCTTGCGGATTTCAAGCAGCAGTGTGATGATAGCACGGCTGGATCAGGGGCAGACGTCACAGGATTATGGACTCAAAAACATTTTGGAAACTTAAAATCAGCTGACCATCTTGTGTGTTGTACAATTTATATTCTCCATTGTCACTGAACATGGTGGTCTTATCTATTACTGATAGCTTTAAAGTCGAGCGCCGGAGTTTAAAAGCCGAGTTGCCTATCTAATCAATGAAGTACGATGCTTAAACTGGGAATTTTGGATCACAAACTGATGGCAATTCTACGGCATTTCTTCTCTGCTGCACAGGCTTCGCAAAGTCAAAAGTTGCAAGATCGATGGACGGAATCGTTGTGAATACCGCATTCTGCAACTTGGGTCTTACGTTTGTGTGATTCGCGGAGACGAAAAGGGTTAGCAGTTATTGGTCGACAGCATATCAATCAAAAGATTTCCGTTTCGGCTTAGTGAGGGTTAATGTTGAAATAAAAATCTTTAAGTGCGTAACCTTTGCAAAGATATTATTTGTCGAGTATCGTCATTGTTCTGTTCCGATTACTGTTCTTCAGTAGGCCGATCCTATCTCCCGATCGTTAAAGTTCGTTCCCACTATCTCAAGGGAAAACAACCAAAGTCATTAGGCACATACAGTTTGTTGTTTACTGACGAAAATGGTCACATATTTATAGGTCTGTTTGCTTGTATTATTGCTCCTGTGCTATTGCCATCATTTCATCGGTTGTCTGGTAACGCTTTGATTGGTCCATCCCGTTCGATGCATTTCACGTTATTCACTTCATGGCGTTCTTTGTTGAACCCGGACCGCTCATCCTGGTTGATTGGCCTATTTCATGATATGGCTTTCTCGGTTCGCATATTTACACTCTTGCCCTCCCGTCACGCCACTATGTCAGCTGACTGCTGGTGGCCAATGGAATAACGCGGTCTCACTGTGATCCGTTCTGCACTTGCTCGCTGTCTGGCAAGATCGGGTTTTATCCACGCCTCTTTATGGATCGGGAAATGTCTGGCCCTGTGCAGTGTGGCACAAGCACCGATAAATAGCTCTAACAGACTCAGGCGCGAAGCCACTTACAATATCATTCTCTCACAGCACTATGATGTCATCAATCTGCAAGACTTTGTCGAAATTTTTCCACTCCCAAATTATATGTTTCTTACATAGTCAGTGAAAATAACAGGGAAAATAACGAGAAACAAGGCTAATTTCAATGATTCCCAAAAGCTTTTTGGCAGACTCATTAAATTACGACGATGCAGTTTGTTGGCTGCTGGACACTTTCAGTTTGACTCAAGTGTTGTGGAATAAACGAAGCGTAGGACAAACTGACCTATCCGATTCTGCGACCGAGTTCGGAGCTTCGTGAATCAGCACCACTCAGAATAACAAATAGAAGCTCATCCAACCTCTTTACAGAGCAATTTAGCACCCAACCAATGAACAGAAAGATTGCTTCTTGGTTGTCTATGCGATTCGCAAAAGGCAAGCCAACCAAAATAGCAAGTGGTAGCTTTCCGTCAATTCCCGTTCCATTGACAATATTGTTATGGCATTCTTTGGACAATTCCCTCTTCACATTTGGATATTTATCACTAAAATAAATTCGGCCAATTCTAGAAAAGAGTTAAAATTGCTTGAGCACGATGTGTTAATATTTAATCAGGTCTTCTTATAAAATCGGGGTTAAACATTTCTTATCCCAAACCTTAACTGTCCTCATTCATCTCACCGTTTTTCAAATCTCTCATTTTCTTGCTTTTCCTTTTCTGGGTCTGCCAATAATTTTGCTGCTTTGGAAAACAAATTATCGGTGCTGATAGGCCGATTTGATTCTCGATGCTGACTTATGGTTGGCTAATTCCACCGATTTCTCACACCTGACTCTCCACTGAATGTCCAGTTAGGAAAGTTATTGCTGGTTCTCTTGTCCATGCTTCCGCAGCCTGATAATACGGATCCGTGTGCATCCGTTGTGCACACTCGTACACGTTCTGTCAAGCACTTGTGCGGTTATGGAAACTATACTCCCAGTATCCACTCCGCACATGTTTTTGTAATCGGTGGCGTGCCATTATAATCACATTCGGATCTCGAGATTTTTGGGGGGACCGTAATAAACATGGGTCCTTCTGACACAATCCCAATACGGAATGTTTAAAATTGAGATGAAAGCTAGTAGGTCGGGAGGTATGACTAATCAGAATCAAAAGAAAGAGCACGAACTGCTCTCTCTGTAGTCCTTTTTCACCAGGGCTGCACTACCACATGTATCTCATTGGGAGAAAAAAGCACTTGAAGTGCACGAAGTTACACAAACCTGTACATCAAAGTTTGAGTAGACGGCGATTCTTGATTCAGAGGACCAATTTCCGATTACTTCGTGGTAGTCTATTTTCGCTGAATTTAATATATCAGAACCGGCGTTTCGAATTGCATTGAATAATTGATACGTTTTATGGTGTCACTTATTGTTAGGAATATAAAGATACAGGGCGATCGTGAATGCTTGTATTGAACCGACTCACGATTACCGTGGGTAACCTTTTTAAATGCAGGGTTGCATTCGATTGCAAACGTCGTTTTATTACAAACATTCCCGAGCACGTTGTGTTTAATATTTCAGACATTTCAAATAAAATGACTGGACATTACGACAGTGCCGTCGTTATGTTGAACACAACATAAAGTTGATCATGTGACTAGTTGTTCTCACATTCGTATGTGTTTCAGTTTGAAACTCTTCGCTGCTGGGCAGCCAAAATCTGGCACTGATCCCGATAACTGCTTGTTTGTTCCTATCTGGACACCCTGCAATGTATAGAAAGATTGCGATAGGCACAAGATCCGGCAGTATCCTGGTCTACGCTGGGTTGGACTCCAGCAATGTGTCCTACCAATGGCCAAAAGTTTACCAGCTGCCCGTTCAACAAATTCGCTGGAACTCTATAGTGCCAGAGGTGCTCGCTTCTTGTTCTTTCGACTGGACTGTAAAATTTTGGACCCCGCAGCATCCGTAAGTCCTCGAAATATTCAACACAAAAATTCAAGCATCTGGTGCCACCGTAGCAAACTCTAGAGCCTTCGGTCGGTCGTCTCGACGACAGTCCGATCCTAGCCCGTCTAATCAAGCAACAATGATGAAACGGTCTCTGGTCGGTCAACGCGACAGTTTCGTTTATTTGACATCAAATAATCATCGTAGGTCAACATGGGATGGAGGTTATTAGCCGATTTCTTCTCTAAAGGGTTCTTTTTCTACCCTTTGGTCCTCATAGAGAACGCCGCCTCCGGTTCACTTTAAGCCTGCCACAAATCAGACCATTTTCAATCAGTCCACCGACTAGGGTGCTTGGCTGGTCTCGTGCTTGTCCTCAGCTTGCAGTCGGTTCAGTTTCAAGTCCGTGTGTTGCTTAACCGATGTCAGAGGCATTCGGCAAACAGACTTGTTCTTCTGAGTATGACCTTGCTTTAGTTCTGCGTGAGTCTTCGCAGTAAGGTAAGGTGGTTTTGTACTTTTCCAATTTGCACACACGGTTTATTATTTAGTGGAATACGGTACGGACATCCGCCTGTAATATATGCTTCTATTCTGCTGAATAATTTTTCGAATTTTTGATTCTTCAGTGTCACAGCTATACGGAAGTGTGTATCGGGAAGAGTGCCGTCCAATAAATAAACGTGGAGAGAAATATGTAAGAAACGCCTTGCTAGTTTGGGGATTTCCTTTCTTTGGTGGCTTGTGATTTTCTTTTCGTTTTCTCCGTTTATGTTTAGGCAACCACAACCTTGGGTAGAACAGACTTTGCACTGAAAGTACCTGTTGATAAATGTCATAATGAGGTAAAATACCACGTTTCTGGATTCTGGAATTTCCATTTGATGTGCCGTGGTCAGTATGGGTGCGTTGAAGGCCGGAGCTACAGAATCTCTAGCCAAGAGCGCACTAAAAGGTGGAGAAACTCGTGGACAAAAAGTGGGAAAGAACAATATGTGTTGTTGTGACACCAGCACTACAACCCCTAGTAATTGGTACGCTGGGAGCGATACAAAAAACGCTATTTGCGAATAGCGTATACGAGGAAATAAGTCACATTCTGATTCCAGCTGTACGACTGTTGAGTAGTCCAGGTGATTATTGAACTCCGCTGCAGGAATGCAGACATGGACCATTAAGTCCGTAACGTTAGCCATGCACGTGTACACGGACACTTTGACGATTCAGTCAGGAGAGGCTGTTTGTCGCCGTTCGTATGCTTATACGAAACTTCATCATGGTAAATTTACCTCATCATGACTGGGAAATTCTTCAAAAAACTGTTTTTTTTTGTGCAAGAGAGGGATAAATTTGCTTTCATGATCATTATGTGGCCCAAAGGCAATAAGTAGGCATCTCTAAAAAAAATCATGTCAGCGCAATATACACAGCTGTGACGAATAGCCATATCGATAAACAAGATTTCTGCACATTGTCTTGTCTGAATAACAATACTCTTTCGGCCCTTTCTGTTTGTGTCAGAACACAGATATTTAGTAGTGCTGGACATTTGGAATTCTAAGTTTGGTTCCTAGTCCAAATGGTTAATTTTCAGAGAATAGCAAGATTGGTCAACTTGTTGGGTGCAGGAACGGATAAATCGTTCGTTCCTCTCTCTCTCTCTCTAGTTTGCAAGTGACCATAGGAGTTTGTGCCGATGCTGTCGATTCTCGATGAGACAAAATGGCGTGAGATATTTGTTCATTCTTCTAAAATATGTTATGCATTCACTTCCACCTTCCCTAATCAAGTCGTTGGACGATGCTTTGGTATTCACCCTTGATAAGAAATGCTGAAATTTCCTGAGACACATGTCTGTACTGAATGCGATCACCGTAAATACATAGCACACCAAAGTTTCATTGGTAGATAAATAAACAAACAGAACTGCCTTAACTTACAAAAGTGTTTATCAGTATAACTGAAGACAATCCCTTGCCTAAATTAATTACACGATCTTGCTCGGAATGCTCCATATGATGGATGACATATTGGTTTTGGTGAAATCAAAGCTAAAGCGATTTTCAGTTGTGATAGCGCTTGCAATTCACGTGATCTGTGCGCTCGTTAAAACACGCCAAAAGTTACATTGGGTACAGATTCTCTGACCTGGTGGTTACGGATGATAATTAACGTCGTTCAAAATTCTAAGTATCTAGGGGATATGGTAACGATTACCTTCTGTACTTTTGCTTAAAAATGAACCTGGCACTAGTTGCATAGTAAGAAGAATACGTGATTATTTCAGGCGCTGGTCGGAACCGAAACAAATTAGACTTCATACACCAGAACGACCTATTTTGATAGCATACCTTTACTCATAACCGATTGCTACCCGAACTCCGATTGGATTAAACCCTGGACAAATTCTGAACAGTCTAACAGTTTGTATGTAATTTTGGATATTGTATTTTAACTTCCCAATCCTGCGCAGCACTATGGTTTCCGGTTTAATTTCTACTTTCGGAAGCATCATGTCGAAACATTATAGCTTTGACTGTGTCTAGTTTCTGTCTTATTAGCTTTGAGAAAAAGACTTGTTCTGCATTGCATTCCATTGCATTGACTTTCACATACGCCGGTGTTCATATTCCGTTCAAAAGGAAAACAAATTTACTCATCACATTGTCAAAAACGGATAGTAAAATTGGTGAAATTGTTAATGTGCCTAAACATGAAAGGTTGCTGAGAAAATCCGCTGAACCATCGACTCGACTTGTCAGGATATGTGCTAAATGAGGAATCTACTGGGAGGAATATGAGGAGAAAGTTTGGAAGTATGGAAACTTGGGAACGGAACTGTGATAGATTATTGAGCAGATGGGCGGGATATCCAAGTGTCTCGTGTGATGACTTTTCGCACATGATTTTGGTCCCGTATTTGGATGGCATGAAAGATATGTGGATGATAACTTATCCCTAGTGAGGGACGTTCAAACCTTTGCTCAGAAAAGGTACATAAGTTCAAAGAAAACAATATGGACGGGTGAAAAAACATGGGTGGACAAAATGGAAAACGGTATTGTGTCTATATTAAAATGCTGAAGCCTACTAATTTGTAATGTTAGTCCTCAAAGACTCTTCACACGGGTGGAAATATAGGATAAGGAACTAAGAATTTCATCCCTAATGACCCATGAGTACTTCACAGAGTCTACCATCGCAAATGTTCCTATGCTAATCGAGGATGGATGGACAAATAGAAAAAGATGGAAGGGCGAATTTGCAACATTTGCGTAATTTGAGATGGAAATCAGTTGGAAAATAAAAATCGCAAATCTAAAGCAAGTTTCTGAAACAGCAGTGAAAGTTTTCATTTCCAGATGTTGCCTGACAGGGCGCAACATCGTCAGCATATTCAAACAAACGACAGGACAAACTTGTTGATAAGTCGCTGATGTAGTTGGAGAACAAATCTTGGAGGAAAAGGCATATTGAAGCCCCGTTTACGTGATGTCCATCAAGTCCACCTGACTTATGCTCATGTCAGCTACATCGATGCCAGTCCAAGTAGGTGACGAAAAGTAGTAACATCGAAATGATTCCAAAGCTATGTGCGTACGGTGCTACGACAAGGTCCACGATTATCGATCTAGGTTGTGTAGACCGCGGCATAAGTAATACATAAGTCGTAGTAATTTCCCTTAGAATGTTTTCACAACCGCAGGACTGACAGTTTCATGAAATATTTTGGAATCTCAAAGAGTTTAGTGCTTTTGTCCCAAAGGTTTGACATGACAGTTTTCAACAGCACAGCACTGAAAAGAAATGCTTACATTTGACTAGGGTATTGTTTCAATAAAAATTTAACTAAGACTGTTCTAAAAGCGGTTTGCCGTGACTCTCATCAACAGGATTCCAATTATCAAAAAACTGAAAATGTGACCCGATGGGTTAGACCAAGCGGTGATGTTGAATCCAAATCAAAACCCTGCTAAGTACGGTCAAGTAACATCTAGGATAGTATTGCTTTCACTGAAAAGTGTTATTTTACTACCTCAACAAAAATAAAGTTGGCAGCCTATCTGACTTCGAACCACATAATGAGCACCACCACATAAGAAGTGCCAAAGAAAAGCTTACACAATGCATGATATTAGTCTCTCTAATGCGGACAGCTTGTCCGAGAAAACCTGCGAACGTACACAATCTCAATCTATGACGCATGTGTCATTTGTGATGATCTTACACGATGGATGTTTGCGTAAATTTTCACGTCGTGTGCACTCAAGCACCACCACCTAGATGGTGAATGGAATGAATGATTCTCGTGAATTCGGCTACCAGCGGGATTCGAACTCAGACAAGGTGCCACCCAAAATCCATCCATTAGCGTTTCAACGAGACCTCGGTGTTCAGCTGTTAGGACACATCTGATACCAGGATGTTGATAGTAAGTAGTCGTGCCCTTGAAATTCGTCGTCGCCACAGGCTTTTCAAATTCGGATCTATTCACCTGCTGCTTCTTGGCAGATAACCTAATCTTAGTGGAGAGAAAAATCAATCTCGTTTGACCAATCATAAAGGGGGATAGGGATTGGATCCCCAACTTCATGAGGTCTACACAACAGAATGCTGTCTATCGTTGGTAGTAACGTGTAATGTTCAGCCAGAAGCCGCTTATCGCTCGGATTATTGCGACATTTCATGAAGCTTGCCCAATCAAAATTTATTTACGGTTCGCCAGCTCAGATCTTATAGTTTATTTGGACTATTTGGACGGCTGTGGCCAAAACAGTATGGAATTAAGAGATTACATGAATCGTCAGAGGAACAGAGGATCACCCTGACACGGAGTTGGATCTTTGTCAGAAAAGAATCTTTCCAGAATCTCGTAGACATCAAGATCAAAAAGAATGAGACTTTTGGGACGGAAACGTTCGCCTCGTTGATTAAGAATTTAATTTGCTTTGTAAGCCAGGTGGGAGGTACAGTACTTTCGTTGCAATATTGCTCTCTATTTTCCCTCATAATTTCGTCCTAATAAAAGAGGAGCAACGAGGATTTTGTACCGCGAGCCCCTTAATAGTACCCAGACCGAAGTGGAGATTCTGCCAGTATCAAGGAGCGATGCATTCGACTGTCACGGCGTGATTTTAACTTAACGATCACCAATTGTTCATACTGTTTGTCAGATATCCTCTAGCACTATTGATATCTATTTGAACGAACCGAAAACAGACATCCTTTGCAAACGATGGAGCTATTTGTGCCGGTCAGTGACCTGTGCTGGGCCCCTTACAGTTCGACAACCCTCGCTCTGGTCACCCAGACCGGAGTCGTTCAAGTACATGACTTCATTTGGAGCAAAATCAGACCACTGGCCACGCATCAGTTGATGTGTGGCAAGATGCCGGTGTCCGGAACAAGGATTTTGTTCACTCGAATACTCCCCTTGCTTCTTGTGGGTGACGAATGGTAAGTAGTGAGACAGTGAGACGAAGTTTTCACTTCAGTTTTGTACTTGAAACGGTTTCCATTTTGATTATCACCGGGTTCCGATTCTGCCCCTATACGTGTTTATCAAAGTTCAGGGTATTTCACACGTTTGCAAGTCGGAGAACAAACACGCTAGTTGGTTCTTGACATTTAGCGAATCCATGCTAGTGCACAGTCCATAAAGATCAAGAAGAAATAGTTTTGAAATAGAATGGGATGAATGTACATGGTTCCAAAACGTGCGACGTGCAAAACATCGTCCATAGGAAGATACAACCTCCAGAATTGATTATTGGTATCGAGATTCTAATTTTCATCTAGGATGTAATAATTGGAGGCGGCCATCTGTGCCATCACTTTTACTGAATACCTGTCATCAAAAAAGGAAACACTAAATGCTAGTCAGTTGAAAGTATCTGATTACCAGTTATCGAAGTACAATTGGATTTAAGGAAAATCGACACAGTTTTTTACTCTGTTAGCCTTCTGGGGAAGGCTCCATCATTTGCCAAGCGGCCAAGCATTTTCAGAATGACAAAAGCGATAGTCAAATGTATCCAGCAACTGGCAGTTTAATTTCTATTTCGTCTTTCAGTGGTGAATTGCTTGCTTTGAAACTATCACCGAACTTGCGACAGCGTCGAGGTCAACAGGTAAGTTTCTTTTGAATGCAACGCTCGTACTGCGTAGATCGTCAATGTTGTAAATGGTGTGATTGCAACATCCTTGTATTTCCCGCCCTGTGTTAATCCGTTCACTTCAATTCTTCCGAAATCATTGACTGCCAATCTGATCATTGTTGCCTCGCGAGTTATTTCAGGCTGCAAACTTTCACTGATGATCTAATTACCCGTGCAGAGGGATGAGAGTTACGAGGGTAACAGAATCGTGATGGGTTGGAACAGTAAAGAATAACCAAGTGCATCGGGGAGCATTTTTCATTTCCTTTGTATGCGAATCTGCCACTGACTGACAAATGACGGTTTTCTAGATGAATATGTGACAAAGATTGATGTGTTTGACTGGCCTATAGAATGTAGACATTTGGTCGACTGAAGTCGGATTAGTATCCAATCCGCTTAACTGCCAGTAGTTGCAAGCCGCCGCATATAGCGATCAATTGCAATTCAGCGATTTGGAAAATCCGTCTAGGAAACACATACATTGTCATTCTCAACTACTCCATTAACGGTGGTCAAGTGGACTAACCAAAAAGGTCAGAGGTTCGGGTCTCGGATCCGACGGTCACCTTGTTCGTAGGTGGCAACTCGCTTTCGCTCGGCTCGTTACTACACCTGATCTATTAGGACCTCGTGGGATTCGGCATCACTGCAAGCTTCAAGGTCACGTCTCTCGGTTCCCGCCCGCCGCGTTGTGAACTCTATCGGCTACGGGGCATGCCCCTTCCACCACACCCTTACGTAAATTGTCATAGGAACATAGCTGACATATTTTCTTGGTCAGTGAGGGTACCGTAAACTTGAAGTTTATCACATTCATGTCTGTAGATTCACCAGCAAACTTCTGCTGTCTGTCACTCGTGCGGTTGCCATCCGCGGTCTATTGAGAACGTATCTTTCAAACACTACAAGTTAGGTGGTCGCAGTTCCCGGTTCTCTTCATTAGTGCTGATAGGTTTGGACAATAAACAAAAATCCTTCGCCGCAAGACACACTAGAAATAAGAAATTTGTTAACAAGCAAGTTCTAGCCTTATCCTAACTATTCACCTCAGCTCGTACATGTAGTTAGGTGAAACGGAGCTTTTTGTTGCCTTTCTCACCGATCTGTTTGTTAACACAAGCTAAATCCGTGGTAAACAATCTTAATTCGGCCTTCCTTTTAATTTGACGGAAACACGAATCAGCTCAAAAAAGCTAATCAAATCCAGTTCCGCAATCTGGTTCCGTCTTAGGTATATTGATTACCAGTCTCAATCGCTATTCCAGATACCATCGTCGCGGTCTGAATACTTTTATTGCCACGTTAACTGATCATGACACCTACGATTCAAAGGCATAGTTACTGTTAACAAGTGCCACAAACGCCGCCAACATCTAAGACAATTATTGCGGATGATAATGTTAGTAGCACAATGTCGTTCGTGAACTCTATAATTCACCAACCTCCCGAGTACCGTGGATGACCTTCCCCAAGAACAGGTTACAATTAAAAATATTGGATCAAGTATAGAAAATGCCTTGTTACGACCAAACCAGCATGATGAATTCCTGAAAGGATTCGTGCAGCATCGACACTCATCTCAGTATGGAAAATTCACGTTGTTCAGAAGAACGATCAGTTAGACCTCCACGGTGATTGTAAATGGAGTGTTTACAGCCACTTGCTGAGGATTTGGTCATCAGAAAAGCTGAACTGACTCTCAATACTTTGTTCAGCACAAAATAAATCCAATTTTTGTCACTTACACGAGTGATAATTTCTATGAACAAGAGGCTTTATCTGTATGAAAGATTAGAATGAGAGTGCTAGCCTGGGCAGCTGGCTTGGGTATTTGCTGTTTACCATCTCGCTCTCAGATGAATCATGTTTGTACATCTTTTCTGCTTTTTATCATTTTTGCCTTAGCGATAAAGTGCACAACTTCCTCTGACGAGGCGTGTTCAATTGCAAGTTAAGTCAGAGAATTAGTCGGCAGTGGAAAATTTCATATCATGATTTTCACGTCCGAACCCCATGACCTTGACCACATGAACACGGCCCGGTTTTGATTGGACTTTGCTACCGGTTCTGACTAGTTGTTGACTGACTTCACTAGTAGGTTACCCTGTGTGCTTAACCAGAAAGGGTTAATCAGCAATGTAAACAGAATAAGATCTAAGTAATTCAAGTGTATGAGCCACTAGAGGGCTACCATTACTCAATCATACAACACAACAAAAATTGCACCCTACGGACTTCAATTATGATAACAGGGAATTCGCGGTTTTACTTGTGAATAAAACAGTGAAACTTTCCATTTTACTTAGTTGCAGTAGTCATTTCAGCTAAACACTGGGAACAGTTAATGTTCTCCAATCATTCATATCAATCCATTTTTTAATCCTGAGTCTCGATAATTATCCCTCAAGAAGCCAACGAGTTCTCCGAACAAGATGGTTTTGTATTCAAACAAGAACAGATTTTACCTCATTTTTCTGCTCGTTTCCATTCGTTTTCAGAAACGTAATCGGCTCGAGGAAAATGAAACTACTTCGGTCTTCATCAAAGAGACGAGAAAGTTGCGTAAAATTCTATGTTTAGAACCTTTATTTGAATGAATTTCAATCAGCTTCATTGTTTCATTATTTTCTGACACGATTAAATCATGCACCAACAAGCGAGATTAACTGCAACATGGCGCCTCGCTCCCCTCCAAAAAAAGATAAAGTGTACAGTGCCCCGTTCATAATTTTCTTTACGATTGCGAAATCTGTCTCCTTCATGTACGAAATGCTCGGAAACTGTATATAGTCAATCACTAATGTCTCGAAAGTAATAATTATATTCTACTGGGAAAATCAATTGGCTGTTGATAAGCTGCGACAGCGAATGGTGAGCTAGATTAGTCGACCTCTAGCCAAAATAATCGATTTCGGTCGGTTGGATGTGTTTAATGTTTGTCCACCCATCGTCCACAATTCAGTGTTCCCTTCGCGTCCATTGGGCAAGACCTAAAGAAATCACACGGCAGGGGTGACGGCTTGACGAAGGTTATTAAGGTGGTTTCGGCTTCGGTTAATATATATATATATATATGCTAGATGTTAGAGGACGTACACTGAGTTATAACGCTTACTGTGACGTTTCGATCCAAACTAGGTCTTGTTGTCAAACGTATATAAAACCATTGAATAAGAAAGAGTAATAAAAAACCCCGTGCAGAGATCATCACCCATGCTAGTCCTTTCATCTTCACATTCATGTCCTATGATTCTTCGGGTGGTGCTTTCCTGTCTCGGCACATACGATTAGGATTGTTGCCTCCCAAATGTGGTGAAATCTATGGCTTTGAATCGCGGTCAGTGGTGCGAATGCTATGTTTGTTTGGATCCACAAAACAACACAAAACA
>LUCM01010443.1:54287-93949 GCA_008360955.1 Fasciolopsis buskii
ATGTTGAAGAACAGTAGCCACTTCATTGGATCGAGCAGTTTAGGTTCCGCACGGTTTCCACTTCCAAGTGTTGCGACCAAAACGGAGTGATAGTCTTTCATCCTTTCTAGGGTGGAAGTTTGCCGGTTTTCGTAATCGTATTGTAATAGTCAAGCCCTTACATCTTAAGTCAGATCTGAGCCCAAAATATGAACTAAGTAGTGCATAACCAGAATGCTATGATAAGGTGGTCATGTTCTGGTAACTTGGGCCTTACATGTATTTAGCAGTGTCATCACCCCGATTATTTGCGTTCAAGTACCACTGACGGTGATAAGTCAGTTGATAGGATCTTCTGTCGTGTAACTAGAACTTTAGCCGTTCCTTCTCAGCTTGTCGTTCGTACTTTTTGATGCGTGAAAATGCAAGGTAATTTATGCAGTATGTAAAATTCAGTCGAGAACTCAGGCATACGCCTTTTATCACTGTGCTACAGAATACCTAAACAGTGTAATTTATTGTAACATTATAATCTCTCCCTACCCATCGGATTTCGATAAACTCTGTTCAACGTCTTCAAGTGCTTCTCAGTGAAGTGTTGGAGTAGCTGAGTGTTCCAAGTTTCTCGTCAGTATGTCGTTACCACCTTGTCCATTATTGAAAATCTAGAATGCATAAATCTAGCTTTGGGAACTTTCTGTAGTGGGCCTGAATGCTGACTTCGAAATACCGGTCCGCTGTGGTTGAAGTGTTGCGTCAGGTGATGCTATATGACGCGGTGGGGTCTGATCATCATCGGCGATAACTCAGATAGGTTCCTTCGTTTACCAAGCCAAAATAAAATATTGATTGCTTAATATGAGGATAGCAGTTCGCATCATGACCTCAAATTTGGATTTAGAAATATGAATCAATTTAGATTATTGCCGGAACACACTGAATCCAGTTGGAAAATGACACAAATTGGAATACATAATCCTGGTAAACCAAAATCTCGATGACGGAAATTGGCACATTTCAATTGTCATTTTTAAATACGCCTTTTCCACTTTGGAAATTATTTGTTCACTTTTCTCCACTACACATTTAGTAGATGAGTGTTTTGGAGTGCTGACCACCTCGCAGATAAGAAGTTTGAATCGTCTAACGGGCGTTTATTTTGAGGGAAGTTAGCACTCCGTTGCCAAGCTTGACGCGATGAGATCACAGTATTTAGAATTGTGAGTTATCTCAACGTGTGCAGGGGCTTGAAAGATCCTGGGGTATGACTCTTTGTTTCATGTGTATGAAAGCAAATATTTTGTTCCCCTGTTGCCAGATACGACAGAGTGTGATTCATGAAACGCGGGGACCTTATTAATTTACTACGTGAGTTCAGGTACCGATTCTTCCAAGTAACGTGTCACATCGTTCCAAATTCTAGATCACTTCCGCAAATTTTGATTGGACATTTCAGATGTAGTTGTCTGAATTAGTGTTCGAATCGCTCAATTGTTTATCACTTGGTCGATTCATCACCGACAGTTGTAAACATGATTGGCGCAAAGTCGAACAATGGCGTATGCGCATAGCCAGATATTTCTCATCATCTGGGTTTGAATCATTGTTTCGTACATTGAATTTCTGTGCCGAAACCGAGAAGTTTAATTAATTTTGTATTCCTCTTTCCGAACAATCATGAAACAGTGGACAAGACAGCCACCATTTGACCATATCGTTTTAAGACCCAGTCGGGTAGCTATCATATTCAATCCGTAAATAATTTTTTTCCAGTGAATTTTTAAACCTATCGGCTTAGTTTTAGGATTCGCTGTTGTTGGCCACGCTAGTGTTTAGTCAGACTTATTTATCAGATAAACAATGACTGGTCACGGCCATCATCCGTGAGCGGAAATTTGATCTGTTCCGATTTCGCACGACTGCGTGCCGTCGTTGATCAATTTGTACATCGAAGGTTAGATGTAATGTTTGGAAAAACGCTATCATAGCAATGAGAAGAGTTGTTTCTTTTTCAGTTTGCATAGTCACGAATCGCCTCACTAGTGGCGTGAAATACGAGAAACGTTGATTAGAGTGGCCGGTCTCCAAATGTGGCTCCGTCATGGTCTGGAATAACGTTCATTCGCGGTGACTGAATCCAACTCGCTTTCCGAAAAGCATGCAAATAGACGCATCAGTAAATAAAGTCAGACTTTTTTGCTTTCAACAGTATGTTTCACTACAGATGAGGGGGCAAATGTCCTCTGAAAGCACAAGGCCACTGGCGCTCGTCGGGTATACTTGCCTGGTGCTGTCGTGTCCAGTCATTCTCATATTTGTGCATTCCTTTGCTAGATCCTTACTGGGTTTCATTTGGGCCATTAAGAACGTGAATGGATGCCGAGTTCATCTCAGAATCACGCGGCGATTCGGTCATGTGCTTCCAGGGGACTTTTGTCCATAAATACACATACGAGACATGCTACCGCAAAATAAGAACCTATACGTTAAGATGTCGTTGTCTATTTGTGAAGGTGAGACTTTCCCGGTCGATAACTGATTTCCAACGAATCACCGTGTGATTCTTGAACGAATTGATCATCTATTCAAGCTCCTAATGATGCCTGGGAGATTCGAGTAAAATAGATTTTTTGGCTTCCAACTAATCAACTGATTCGTTTGATAATGCAGTGCGTCAATAAGATGACGCTGATGAATAGATGTAAGGTTCAAGTTACCAGAATATGATCACCTTATGTTATGTTGTCGGGTTCGGTTGCTCCATGCACACACTGAAGCACAAGACACAAGTAATTGCGGCGCACGATAGCACAGGAGCACACAGCCTGTGGTCTAGTAGGACATGAACACAGGGAGGTTGGAGACACAAAACGTTCGGGCTCAAGACTCAAAGCCCGTAGCCGCACAAAGAATGGGACAGAAGTGCTGCTCCCTTGAATGAGCAGCCACAGGGAACAGTAAGCGGCGCGAAATACGACCAGCTAGCCCAGCCCGCTAGCGGAAGAAGGCGAACACAGAGTACTGCCACGCGTTTACTGGTGAACCACCAACACAAGTAACAATCTAAGTGAGCTGTCTGGTTTATATTGTTTTGTTGGGTGGCCTTGGTCGATGTGTGGACTAGCCAAACACAGAACGGGCTTTTATGAATCTTTTCGCGGACATATAAAAATATTCAACCGCGCAATATTTAAAATAATGCCAATTTCGAAATTTTGAGAAAACGAGTTTCTTTCAGAAAATTATAGCAGAAATGAAATCTGCGATGCCAAAAACCTTAGAATAGTCATCGACCATAACACCATATTACATCATTCTGGTTATGCACTACTTAGTTCATATTTTGGGCTCAGATCTGACTTAAGATGTAAGGGCTTGACTATTACAATACGATTACGAAAACCGGCAAACTTCCACCCTAGAAAGGATGAAAGACTGTCACTCCGTTTTGGTCGCAACACTTGGAAGTGGAAACCGTGCGGAACCTAAACTGCTCGATCCAATGAAGTGGCTACTGTTCTTCAACATAAGCTTCTCAATTTGTCTATCCAGAGGAGAATCAAAATCGTTTTGAATAACGTAAAAATTAGTGGTGCTGAAGACATTTCATCTATATAATTGTGGTGTCTTTTTAAATTGGATTAATACACTTGCGTGCTAGTTTTAGTAGCGGGAACGCCAAAGTCCCCACAATTTAAAGAAACTCAGAATCATTGTACATGCTTATTTCCGATAAAGCCATTTATTTTTCGAGTTAATATTATTTTCTTCGTGAGTGGCATAACCGAATTTTCCGTCTCGGACATTGCTCTTTTCCGATTGGATGATTGTCGTACTCCTACAACAAATTGCAAGGTCACTGCCTCCCTGGGTAAGTTAATGTACGCTATGGCTTCTCGTATATCGTACGTACCTTTCTTACACTTGAGACGAATACACACACGCACGCGACCCACTGGACGATGACCAGTGTCTCTTATTCGTTTTATTCAATGGGTAGCGGATACAGGTTTGGTGCAAAGTTGTGCAGGACATAAGATTGCGTGCACTCCGTTTAACTTTGTTCAGCTAAATCGCTTCCAGGGGACTTCAATCGGCTGGACTAACGTCAGTGTTTCTGAGGGAAGCCCATGCCGATCATCTCAATTCCTTCTCCGGCTAGCGTGCAAGTCTCATCAAATCCACTTCCCGCGAATGATGCTCGTCTTCGTTCTCGAAATCCGCTCAACCTAACCACATTAACGAGTGAAAGCTGATGCCTTTTTGGTCCGCACACTGGAGAACGGATCCATAGGCATGTAATGCACATAACAGACTCCAATTCGAAATTTCACCTCTGTCGTTCGGTTGACATTTCCACTCAGTCCTCCTGATAGGTTTCATCTGCGTCTTCTTGAAGACCCTAAGATCGTAATATCTAATCTTGCCAGCGCTGGTGAAGCATTCAGTTGAGGCTTTACAATTTGAATGGATCATAGTCAAGAGTGGATTCTATAGTGAGAATTAGAGATTGGTACAAACTAAGCCATAGTCACTCCGGCAGACGCGGTTTTTATGTTGTCTCAACGTGCACGCTTATAGAGAGCGACCCAGATGCGATCAAAGATACCTTTAGTCAAATTCTACATGACTTCTCATAAAAAATAAATTGAGTAGCCATCAGAATCTTGAAAGGGAACATGCATGGTATGGTATGTCGGTTGTCATCGAATGGAGCGCATTCAGGGAATTTTGGTCACGATTCAGAAAACGGAATGAATGGTTCTGTCTTCGGGTCGTCGATTGTTTCCCTCAAGTACGAACTTTGGGCGCTTCAGTCATGCGTATAACAACTGATGTCCGTTCTCTTCGAGCCAGCGATGGCCCGAATCGATAGGTTGTACATACGACTGCTGATTGGACTGGAGTATATAGCTCCACTCCCATCACGCATTAGCCTGTACTCATCTGTCCATTTGTTTTGGTGAGCATCCAAATGCAAAATGTAACGGGGATCAGATTGCGACAAGCTGTCTGGTCAAACTTTTATCCCGAAACGTGCTAATCAAAAGCTAAGATTGACCCTAGTTGATAATATCAACCAAGAATGCCTTGCATTCTGCCTTAGTGGGCTGTGGCCTGACTCGACACCATGTATTTTACTGAGCCTCCGAACCTTCTTGCCACAAACTAGTCAATCCCCGTTGGCAGCCGGAAGGATGAAGCCCGGCTCTTAGGAAGTCATGACCTCAACGCAAGCCTTTGTAGCGATCAGGAGATTGAATGGCTTCACGACCACCAGAGATGGGACGTCTTGTTGCCATGGTAAACTCCATTAAACTGATCCATCTCATCGGATTATCCGTAGGAAAAAAGTTAGTTATGACGCTTTACGACTTAGTGTGGTGGAGGGCATATGACCCATAAACGATATGGTCCACAACGCGGCAGGCGAGAACTGACAGACGACTCTGAAACCTGGAGTGATACAGAACCCCGTAACCAAAAGTCGGGCAACAGCGAATTCCCATCTACCACGAAGTACGGGAGAAACAAAGTATCAAATTAACTGTTCATCCATGCACGACTAACGATGACTAGTTGGCTGAGTAAAGCATTTTGGAGCTTTTGCGGTCTTTTCAAAGGCCTATTTAAAGACAATGAAGTTGCATTCGCTAAAGAATTTCAGATTCTGTTTCCCAGGGTTCGATATTCTGAGCATATGTTCACTTCAAGGGCGTAACCAACTATGACCCTCGTCTCCAAAAAGGACTCGGACGGCGACTGCACTAGCCGTAGGGAATATCATCCTAATCCCATTTGTTTCGAATCTGTTAGCATTTGTCATTCGGCGCGGGTTGTACAACACACGGGAACAGCAAGCTCACAAATACTAGGATAGGTTTCGCACCGGTCGTGCACGCGTCGATTAGTGTTTGTTATGCGCCAAATTAATTTCTTTCTGCTAGTTGTTGACTCGCGTACAGACTGTGAACATGTGCAAACCCTTTACACGATTCCGGGAACAATAACTGTTACAAGAAACTTTACGGCTGCACTGGTCATCGAATTCAGATTCGGCCATGAGTGTTATACTTTCCACACATAAGCAGAATTGCTTCACGTTTTTCAGCTTGCATTACGAACAACTTAGTATTTCTAAAGCTGTGAACTATTAAAGTAACCACTGATATCAAAATTCTTTTTTTGCGCAGAAGACAATTAAAACCTTCCAATCACAACAACTCGATCAGCATCGCACTGAGTAAGGATTGTATTTCAGAGCAACGGTGATGAAGATCATCGTGAAGGCAAGTCTAATTGAGTGCGATGTCAACCAAATGAGCCTTTGATACACAAAAATGCGTCAGAAGTAACATAGGATCACTTTGGTGTGCATTTTTATACCATGCAATGTTATTTTTTCATAATCCGAATCATCAGAGAGATCGGAGTGGAGGGGCTTCGAAAGGAGATCACTGATATCTTTGTAGAAGGGCCTAAACAGTGTGGGCATGTCGACCATATGAACATTGGAATCTAAACTTGGTTCTCTTCGACTCGGTCGTCCCAGACGGTTACATTGGAATTTAGCGCCAGCATGTCAAACAAACGTGTCAACAACGACGACCTGAGGTGGTCAAGAACGAACAACCACGGTTTATGTTATCATGGATACCCGCGTGCTGTCTGACAACGACAGGATTTAAATACAGAGAGACAAATATCTAATTAGAAGCATAAAATGTCGCTGTGTTGGTGTGCTTTTGTGTATAGGTATTGGGTGCATTTGTCGAGGGCACGCACCCCGGCGAGGGATAGAGCATAGAAGTAAGAAAACGATCGGTGAACTTGGAAAATTATCTCCCACGAATAGGAAAAAAACTGTTTTCAATTGTATTCATTCCTAGTATCACATCACAGGTGTGCGGAAAAGTAAGAAAGTAAAGAAGACCAATTGGACGACTTGATGGAAACCGTTTACAATGTGTTGTATTGGGGATTATGATGGTGATGGTGATGAAGGTCTTAACATAGCAAGAGCGATATGTGGATTTGTATCTGTGCAACGGGAAGAAAAAGGCAGTCGCGTGAATTCGATGTGCCGCGAAGTGATGGTGTTGTTCAGCTTTATTTGTTCAGGTTACCTCTGAAGCGCCAAGCTCCGCGAAGAGAGCACCCAGACCCCAACTGATCTCGAAGGTATTGACTTTCTTCTGCAGCTGTTTGAATGAGAGTGAAAACGATCTTTCGAATATATTAAAGTGACTGCTTCATTGGTGACGTCATCAAAAGAAGTACTGGGCTAACCATGTAAATGAATGTTAACTTGCGTATACAGGAATGTCTTTGACTTTTATATATACAAAAGGAGCATATGGAAAGCGACTATTAATTCACCGTAAACAATTCAAAACAATACTGGTAAAAAAATATCCTAAATATAGCCGAATAAAAATGGACAAATAAGATTTCTTTACTAGGTGAATCGAGCGCACGAGTACTGTGCAAGCAATATGTCCTATAGCCTCTTGCATCCACTGCATAACCGGGGTTAAGGGCGAAAACTATGACCCCGAAACTGGAAGTGGCACAAAACTACATATAGACCCCTTAGAGGTCGGAGATATGCTAGGAAACCCGACATCAAAAGTGATTGATCTTGTGAGAATTCGAACCTCTGGCATTCAAAGTGGAGAAAACTTGGTCGGCAAGAATACTATTTACCACTTTGAGAAATACGTCACCTAATGTAACCGGACTTAAGCCTGAGGAACCACTAGTTGTGCACTGGATGAGTCATTTCTGAGTTCTATCTACGAATGGAATCACCACCAAATAGTATGAAAGACCTGTATAATATGGGTTCCGCGAATTTTAGTACAAGAACAAACATCAAATTTTTCAATCACTGGCTCCTAACAGTTAGCAAGCGCCGAATCTCGTTGTGCTTCATCTCCGAGCAGGTCTTCAAACTCTAGGGAAACCTACTCCAGTCTGGACAGCAGGACAGTACTTCGTCCACATAGAGGAGCCATAAACTATGATGAACGATGGATGAGATGAGGGGGGCAGTTTGAAACTAACAGACGTGCGACTGATCGTGCACAAACAGGTTTATCCTCCTATTTGTGTATTTTCATCCTCTTCCTCTCTGGGTTCAACAACATTTGGTTTAAACTGACAAGTCTCTAAAATGTCGCATCACCGGAAAAGTAAGAAGTACTAATTTTTAAAGATTACTAATTTCCAAAGTTTCGATTTGCAGCTATTGTTGATATAACTTAAGTAGAAACCTTACTGGCAGCAAAAGTAAAATTGTAATGTTGCGATAACTGAGAACGCGTTTCGCACTGCCATGCATTAATATGATTGAATTCATTAGAAAAAAGTGGAGATAAAGTGTGCAAAACAAATGGTATTGTGTCGTCATAGATCTGGATGGCAATTTCAGCACATAATGTGAAGAATATCTGCGCTTTCATTTATCGTCTATCGGTGACTGTCTCCGAAGTTCCAATGATGACTGTCCGCAATCAGTTCATTGATAGAGGGCACGTGTTTAATAATTGAATTTCCCACTACAGGTGGGGGAAATAACTGAATCCCATTAAATAAAAACGTACCATGCAAAAACTGATTGTTGCTTAATGTACTCTGCACTAGGCTAATATTTCCCATTGCCATTGGGAAAACAGTCTACGACTTGAAAACAAATTTTCTCTGTCAATTAACCAGAAACCAAGACAGTTGAATCGTAATAAGACTATTGCTAAGATAACTGCCAACATTTGTGGATTCATCATAATCGCCATCTCAATTGGGACGTGGGTAGTGGGTTTAAAAACCAAAACCCAATCCTTCTGTTGCCGGTTCTAGTTCTATTCTCATGTTACACATTTCTTGGCCCGTTGATGAATTACCTACAGTCCCGACGGCTTAACCACCGCATGGCTGACGCACCATGTTGAACCCAATCGAGCATCCCTCTCAACGAAGTTGACACGAGCTACCGTTTTACCTGAAAATTTGAAATGCCGGTGTCCACATTGCTAACGGCCATTTACGTGGCCTGGGTACCTTGGATTGCGATTGTTCGTGATTAGATTCACTTCCTGGTCGCAGTACGCGACCGACGGGATTGGAAATGCATTAGTAAAGCAGCTGCACAAAGAAAATCTTCAGTGAAACGTTTTCAGGAATCATTGCAAAACTCCAGACCTGCTCCATGTACAATGTCATTATCATGGCATTTTGACATCGTCCAAGTCCCTAGAAACATAAATAAATATATAATCGTATTTTCGTATTGTTCATGACACCATTAGGATGTTTATGATTTGTGGGCGTTGAAATCGGGCCTAACGGGTTACCGCTCTTTTCGATATCGCTTCTTGTGTTAGTAGGTTTCGAACAACAACGCTTCTCACAGTCCTCCACCAACCGGGTTTCGTCAAGTTTTCTCGTCAACCAGCATTTTTGCCGCCGAAAGCGAACATTCCGACTAGCTTAACTCTTTCCTATCGGGTGTGGGAATGCCGATAGTTAATCGATCTCGTTGCACTTCTATGTCTGCCATAAACAAACAGCTTCCCGTTGAAATGTTTCCAACCAATTGTTGATTAACAGTCGCTAATCGTCGTCAATGTCGAACACGCCTGAGTGAAGTGCCATGTTCACGTTGATTATACTGAAAACGTGAGCCAACATTTGACCAAGCCCATTTTGAAAGTGTAGAAACGGTTCAAGTGATCTCTACTCAAGACCAACAGCTTGAAAGACAAACATAGGGTCAAAATTAACTAAATTTCGGGTTATTTTTTCCTAATGGTCACCGCTAGTTGATATATTTTACCAGTCACTTGTAAGAACTCATAGGGCTCACTTGAGTGAAAATTTGGGGAGCATTTCACAAATTGTTACTTTGGCAGCAAGAAAAGCGCCACAAGTACTGCAAACAGCACCAGACAGGCTTGCGCCCCATAGGGCGAATTATCACGATGTCCTCGTGCGCGATATTGTCCTTCATCTACATACTGTCTTTTTCGTTTATTTCTTTTTCTTTGTCTACTAAAGATCCTTCGGGCTATCATTTTGTCCTCCAGTAAACGGCGCTGCGACGTATCAACCAAAACTAGAGCACATCAATGGAAATAAAAGTTACATAAAATGAAAAGCCTACTTGCGCACCACGCACCAAAAAGTCGACGTCAAGAGCGACAATCGTAGCGTGCAAGTGAATTTTCCATTCCGAAAAATTTCTGGCCCCTCACGCCATGTCAAAATTGGTGCAGGTAAGCAAGAATGTCAAAAGAATTGAAAGAAACTACGCTTCATGGGCGAACGGATGAAACTCTTCGATTTTAATCGGCGCTTAGAATATCCTACAACTCAGCCAATTTTACTAGT
This sequence comes from Fasciolopsis buskii, assembly GCA_008360955.1. Lineage (NCBI taxonomy): Eukaryota > Metazoa > Platyhelminthes > Trematoda > Plagiorchiida > Fasciolidae > Fasciolopsis > Fasciolopsis buskii. Next base: position 64,656 of record LUCM01010443.1, read on the forward strand.
CATGATTGATGAGAGATCATTACCGATCTAGTACACTCATTCCTTCAAGAACGGCTTCTCGGTAAGAGGCAAACGTAAGAGTAAAACTTTTTGCAGATAACAGGACATCACAGACTGAGAGTAGCAGATGGCAAAGTTATTCGAATGATTCTCAAAGGAACACCCTTAAGGACAGAAATTAAACAATTGAGAAACGGGGTTGGATTGTTAAAAGGGGAAAATGACCTTGTTTGAGCGTGTAGTGAGAAATAACCACTGGGTTGACGACTATTTTGATTTGTCTGGTTTTGCCAATAAACGTGCATCTCACATGCATCGTGTTCTGACCATAAAGCGACCATTTGAACGAAACATCTACTTATTCTGAAGTTCACAAGCAACAGAAAACCAACGCATTTAATATAACATCAGTTGCTAATAAAAGGACAGGGGGAATGAGCGAAAACAAAAAAGCAAAGTAGATTAATCACAATACAATCAACTAGTGGTGAAAAAAACGTAACTTACCGTGATCTGTTTTGTCCATGGAAAACCGTATCCGTCGTGTAACAGGGCTGTGATGAAACAGAGATCCATGCACTCGAATGGTTTTTTAGGATCCGGATTTAAACAGACTAAAATATGCAATGGGGGAAAGTAGGAGAAACAAGCGATTGGTTAACTATTCCAAAAACAAGAACAACCCTTAAATTAAATTCCAGAAATGATTCCTCAACTTACGACCGAGAAAACTTCGGCTAGGATGCGAGCCACCGTTCGCGCAGCAGATGGTGGATGCTTGTACTACCGTAGTCCTAATCGCTAACATGAGATTCGGATGTGTATAAGAGGAGAATGCCGAATAATCGAGGGGATGGGAAATGTAGGGGGTTGATGTCCACTATAAGTTCTCTGTTAGATACAGAGAAAAACCGTCACAACAAACAAGTGGAGAAGTAATAACGAAAACAGATGGACGGAGCGATAATGTCACTTTCAATAGTACTTGCAACGGTGTTTTCTTTCAAAAAAAAAGGATTTGGAAAACTGAATGACTGTTCAGATTGGTTTTCAACTGCATCAAAGCATTGACGGATAAGCTGTGTCAATGAGTACGACATCGAGTCTAAACCCCAAAGGTATCGCAGACCGTTTCTCTCTCCTCAATACGGTTGAAAGCCTGCTCGGTACAGCTCATGACTCAATTCTTCCACTTTCGGGCTCCACAGGTTGACTTATGGTCTGGAAGGTTTAAGTAATTTTCTACACGTCTGGCCTGCGTTTGGAACTGATAACGTTGACCAAAACAATAGACACGACAGTGCTAGTTTGGTTAGTTCTGTTTCAGTTTGTCGCAGGATACGACTGAACCATTGCAATAAACGATCTAGTAGGAAAATTGAGTCTGTGAATACTAAAGCACCTTCTAATTCATAGCACAATATACTGCGCCAATTTATTTCGAGAAGTCGTAGCCAGCATCAGTGGTACCCCCAGCTCTCGTTGGCCAGGTTTCGCACCTACAGGCGAGTACAGCGAAGATAGGAGACTGTTAAACACGAACTTTAGTCGGTAGGCTGATTTTCCTAAAGCCAGGGCAACCGCCTTAGTTGGAGTGAGGTACGCCCGGTAAGGTCAAAGTAAATTTGGGTATAGGTAGTCGCACAGATGGAATTATTCGTCTGATTGGCCGTTGATAAATAAATGCATGATTGTCCATTCTATATCACTTGGAAATGCTGATTTCAATTGAGAATACTCCCGGTGGTGAGTACGAAATCCAATACTTCTTTGTCATACGTACAGACTATCGTGGTGGTCAAGCAGTCTTCTTTTAAGAGAATTCAAGTTATTGGATAACCCATCCAAATAAATTACGATTCGGAGGAACTAGCCATTAACCGAATCGAAGGCGGCCGGAAGTTAACGAAGCTCGCTACCGTTGAATGCTGTAACTTACAGTGGTGCTCCACTGTTCGATGCAATGTAAAGATTTAATTTACATATCTGCCAAGGCGAAAAATCCTGTGGTTCAGGCACATGCATCAGTTTCTTGTCTCGGAGGCACGCTCTAGAGATACCGTATTAAAAAATAAATATAGTGACATCGATCAAGCTGGTGGTTCGGCAGTAGTTACACAATGATTAGTGCTCTTTCTTTCGAATGGACAACAGAACAGACATCACCCAGTCGGATGGGAAAGACGGTACACACTCTATCAATTGTTGGGGACAAACGGGCGCCATAGACTGTTGAGGGGAGACTACATTACCCAAGGCCATTCTTTCCTTCAGTTTATTGATGGACGCGAAGACTTCGGTGGTGCTCGGCAGGTGGCAGCTGATTGCGGACTCAACTGAGAGGGATGACACTATCTGGTCTGTATTGGGAGTTATTGGGTCGGTTGAACACGTGACCGTCGATCGCCCCATTTTCTTATCTCGTTTCGGTATAAGTTGTCATACAATACCACGAACAAGCGGATCTTTCTTGTTTTGCTTATTCAAAGCGAATTGAAAAAAACGAAGCAGTTTGTCAAGATCAGAAGTCCTGAAGCTTCCTATATCGGATATCTTTCGTGATCGGTTCAGGCCAAGTATGAGGTTTCTCGTTGCAATTTCCGAGGTTAGGCAACTTTTCCATCCTCCAGAGTTCCTTCCACACAATGGCTTTGGTTGCCGATTTGATCCACTCCAACAAAAATTCTTATCTGGCTATATATTGGATACGATGACCAGTTTAGTTGTTATTGCTCTTGGCAGCTCTTGAAGGTTCGCGCAACTTATCAGGGCTGGAACGCCTGTTCGGGTCAGCCCAGAGACCCCTGATTGCAGATACATGAATTTTGTGGCGTGCTGTTGAAGGACGTGCAGTCGGCGCCGTTTGTACTTCTCGTCTTTTCAGATACATTAGTTGGTAATGTGACGTTCGTGATATTGATATACATTTAGGAAGCAGAAGGCCAGAAATCTCGTTGATACGTAAAGATGTATCGCTCCCCGGTACACAAATAAGGGTGTACTATGGATGGCGCACATGATTCGGCATTCAAAGACAAATTCAGGTTATCGGTAGTATGAAATATCATACTTGGCCTCCATCTTTCAGAAGTTAGAAAAAATAGAATACAAAGTGCATTAAAATTTGACTTTGTGCAGAAAACTGCTCGTTTTCTTTTCGGTTTGTACTCGTAAAATCAATCAGAATTCACTCATCCCTGCTCAACTTACTATGCTCCGCAGCATCGCGGAACTGGGATACGGTAACTGTCCCGCCAGAATGGTCATGAACGATGCCGACACTAATAGCCAAATCAAAAATGTAAGAGAAGGCATAAAATTCCTGATGTTCGATCCCGTTGGGACGGTGTACCACGTAACCATGTGGTTGGAATATGTGAGCTGGATTGTCACCTGGCAAAAAGTAAAATTAAAAATCGCAATGTTATGCATGGGTATGTGCGTGTCTTAAACAAACGAGATGAACGAATGAGAGGACACAGATACGAGTTTGTCACATTGTCTCGAATCAGAGCGCTTTGGATGCAGACAAGTGAGCGAGGGAAACCTTCCAATAAATCACAAGCCGGGGTAGCATACAATTTGGAATAACGAGGCAAACACCATGCACAAAGTCCATTATCCTAACTGGACAGTCCGAATTGGATGGAGCATTCACATCAACTGGTTGGAACTCACGAGATACTATACAGTAAGGAAGTGAGGCAGAGTGGTCCAGGTTGGCTGAGATGAACAACACACAGAGGGTAACACGTTCTATCGGCACAATGTGCAATTCTAATTATTTGCAAGCCTACAATTCATCTGTTTCAATAGGCGCTGTGTAATAAGTTGTCTAGTCTGATGAGTGTGGACTAAATAACTTTCTGGTTTCTGCACCTCCGTGAGAGAGGGAATCAAAGAACACGTGCGAAAACTACGCCTGAATCAAAAACAGGACCCCAATGTACGAGGAAAACAATTAACCGCGTCACCGCGTTAGAAATAAACGCGGTTGACTTTGCAGGTGAAATCAATTTATTACGTCAATTTCATTCGCTTGTGGCCGTCACACGATGCCATGTTACCAAATTTCCGGCTATTTAAGTTTATCGGTAGACAAACCGCGAAAAAAATGAATGCGAAAAATTATTGAATTTATTGATCGATTACAAATGAACAGTAATAGAGGAGGGTTTGTTAATTCGGATATTTTTAAATAACTATAGCTAAAAAGTGACCACAGATATGCAGAGGAACCGCAAATCGATATCGTTTTTATATGCTTACGGCATGACTATAGTAGGATGGATGGTAACCCCTGATTACTAAAGTAAATTGCGCTATTCACAAGAAACAGGAACACCGGACAAGAAATTTGGGATGGTTGAAAATCATCTGCGAAAGGACAACGGATCGAGTGACAGAAGAATATTGTCAAAACGAAAGTGAATCGGTGTGATGAGACCTGAAAAATTGAGATGAAAAGTACCGGATACATTAAATTAGTAAGGGTAATAAACACGAAGATTATACCAAACTTGTACTCTGTAGTGGTTTGATGTCATGCTCAACCGCAAGTCGGATAGGGTGGCTTTCTCAAGTCGGCGATGCAATCTTTTCTTCTTAGGCTGCGAGTGCGTGAAACAAAACCAGTCTTAATAATTTCCGTTGATGAGTAGCTAACGTCGACTGCACGAATAACCGACCAGCTGCCATGTAGTTCACTGCAGCGATATATCTACTGGATAAAGAGTCTAGAAGTTAGACGGCGAAAGTGAAGTGTATGGGGATTCACTTGGTGGTGAGTGACAATCAGCGCATCACTTTTCGCCCGCTAGGCCAATAGGATAAAAGAACTCAGTGACCAGGTGTCACGGTAGACTAAATGAAATACTGTTGTTTATTTTAAAGGATAATGAAGTCAGGGAAGCGTACTCCACGAACTGGATGGCCCACAGCACTAACGGCGACAAACAAAGGTGATTTTGAAAGTTGGCGTGACGTAAAAACGCATAGTCACAGTAGTTCAAGCAGCACTACAATCTGAGCAACACCGGATAGCTGTTAACCAACAGCGTGATCAATGGAAAGGCAGCCTGAACCCCGGATCTGCTCGGCTTGACCACCATCGTCTGTGATTGGCCACGTTCTTCATCGGTTCTGATTATGATTCCCAAAGAAAAATCACTCGAACGGTGTGAGCGGCCGCGAGGAATGGGTCAAAATAGTTGGAAATGTTTGAGCAATCATTACTTCAAGACTGTCCACATTGTAGGACGAGTGTTTTGGAACCCTAGCCAGAGCCTTTGACTCAAAAGTCCTACCCAGAAGTTAATGGGGCGTTGATCTAGCACGGGAACTTTGGGCAGCAGCCCATTTGTTACTACACGCCCTCCTAGAGGAAACGGACAGTGCAGTCCTGTCTATCCTGCGCGACGAGCCAAGGAATACGGAATCCAGTTAATTTATGCAATCTATTTGAGATAGCGCGCAAATTTTGCTACAGACCAATTGTAAAACAGAACTAGTAGAATTCTCAGCCAAGAAGACCTTGCTCCCAAGGCAGTGGGAAGGTATCGGAGTGGTATGAGTCAAACAGTTCACTATTCCTGTTTTAGAGATTGGTGGTCGGCATTCCGCAATCTGTTCCATTTGATGGCAACTAGATCCTGGCTTGATTTCGCTTGACGTTTCACGCAATCTAGAAATCGATCAACCACTTCTGGTCCAGTTGAAATGGTAAGGTCACCGTTGCAAGTCAGATTAAAGGCTGTCAGCAACAAGGCTTACACCTTGCCCACAATCACTGGGACGTTCACAGCATAGTGCCATAAGTTTTTCCCATCGCCTGTTTGAAGGCTACGAAACGCAGTATGTCTAATAGCCTTTAAAGAGAAATCACAAGCATGACCCTGAAACTTGAATTAGCACAGCACCACATAAGGTCATAAATAGTTTGGGCGAGGTAACGAACCAAATGACAACAAATTCCCCTGTCTTACAGATGTGACTGATCAAGCTGAAGTTCGAATATCTGAGTTCCGGGGTAACACGATCAGCACAGGTTAAAGTCGATGTCCAGAGCTGGAATCGACCGGACGATACTCCACTTTCCGAAAAGAGGCTCTTCTCAATGAGATATCGCGAAGCAACTAAAGCAATCGTTGGGAACGGTGCTCGCTATCGTCCAGTGAAACGGTTAACATGCTACCACGACAATAAAAAATGTTGCGAAGATAAGATTCACTCTGTTGTGAAATGTATAAAGGTCCTCAAGCAAAATGGCGATGACGGGTTCGGTTACTTAAAGACGCAATGCTTTTGTTTCAACCATTTTACTCCAAGGACTGACTATGATGCACCGTTCCGTTTCATGTTCGGAGTCACTGAATTCACATTACAAGTGGAGCTTTTAGAAGAAGCACAAGTGTGCAAATGGTGTAAATCAGAAAGTAGTCAAGGCCAGGAATTTTATTCGCGTGTAACTTCTGTGTGTGTGTGTGTAGTCATAAAATTCAAAACAATAGTGGTTATCAGTAATAGAGTGAATGTGTTTTCGTTATTTTCAACGCGACTGTATTGCCAAAACTGCATCGTGCGTTAGACCTGTGGTGATTGACTGCATTCGATGACGTGGGAAATTGTCAAACGTGGCAGAACTGAACAGTCACGTGAGTATTGCAAAGAACAATCTGAAAAGTTTCTATTATTGTCAGTTCTAAGTGTAAATACAGCTTGGCGTCAGCCTTCACAGCAGTATTGTCTCCTATCACACACTGCTGTATGTGTACCGTACCGTAACCATCCGGTGAATCTAGTACTCGAGCCTTCACTTTGAAATGATAACAGAAGGCAAGGATAGCGAGGACTGAGACTCGTGTAGAGAAAGAAAATTGCGAATGTGATAGTCGACCAATTAAAACTACCCGCCCCCATAAAGGAACGGGTAACACCTTCTAAAACTCCCGCCAGGTGGATCGGTTGTTTTAGATCGCTCACCAAGATTTAGCTGATTTGGTTGAAGTGTGGATTGATGATGTGACAGACACCGCAGACAGGTCCGACACAAGTCTGAACAATAAAGCTTCTAAAAAGCTACATTGGGACTTTTAGGTTTCAGAAATCGCATAAAAAACATCCAATCGAAGTAAAGCAACTACGCAGTTAGGTGCAATCCAACGAAGAAATTAGCACTTGAACGAAACACTCACTCCAGTTTTGGAATCAAAGACCATGACTGGCGCGCAATGCCGGCGACAATGAGTGGTTGAGCTACGAATGAGATCGGATTTACCCACAAAGGAGTACGGTCAATGCGCAATTTCACTTAGTGTTTTCTGAAGGTTTCCAAAAGCGAAAGTGTATTAATCTGACCACGGGGATCAAGGTTCCACTTCTAAAAAATGCAAGATAAATGGTCGCAGCGGTATCTACTTAAAAATACGTGGTGTTCCTATCCGGAAACACCAAATAGCAACCGCATTTATCGGTAGTCAGTGATCGTTCTCCGTCAGCTCCTACCAGAAAGCCTAAGTCCCACCATCACATCTCGTTTTATCAGAGAGGAAGGTATGTCTTTCGAGAAGTAACAAGTGCATACCCATGTCCATGTGATGGTTAGATATTCCATTGGTTTCTTGAGTCATTGCCTGAATGCCCTGACTCGTTAGCTGGCTTACAGCCTCGTAAAATTCGCATCGCCATGCTGCATTTGTGTCTTCGATCCCCAAGCGTCTGTCAATCCCCTTGTGCCTATCCATAATGACCACGATGATAACATGCCTGATATTATCATCATCGTTTGGCGGTAAACAGCAAGGAAAGCCTCACTGACCGCTGCCCTTCCCCAGAGTTACACGCTGCTATGAAAAAGTGGATATCCATTCCTATCGCACACGACTTCACTAACCGAAATTCGCCGCCTACCGCTGTCGCGTATAAGCATAAACGGTCTTTGACTGTTACCTGAAGCGGACGCCACTTCCGTCTCTTCGGCTACCTTAACCCACCAATTTTCGCGGTCATTCTTAAGGCTTATCGTCAACTGATGATGCAACTGCCGACGCACCTTATTCATTTCCTTGCAGTTAGGCAGCTCGCGTTTTTGCTCCATTAAAATCAGCGACGCTTGAGAGATCCAATGTTTTTGATGAACAACAGATCTAGGACCGCAGGCGAAATTCGCTGCCAAATGCATCGCCTGCTTAATTTGATTCCACTGCTCGTCTACATTGATGCTCGTCGGAGTTCTTAGTTCCTCGGATGGTTTCTGTTCATAGCTGTTGCAAACAGCCGAATCAGACACGTTCGACAGACAATCGGGTTTGTGGCCTGCGTCGATGGCCATTCAGCTGCAGCAAAAATCGCATTAAAACTAACGCATGGTCCGATTCGACGTACGTGGTCCAGTATGATCTACAGTTCTGAACAGAACTGCGCCAACGGTAGCTAATTGCGATATGGTCAATCTAACTCAGTGTACCTGTCGAGTTAGAACGCCACGTCGCTATGCGACGTGAACTGTGTCGGAAATTCGTACTAGATAGGAATAAATGATTATCTGCACAGAATTGGAGAAGTCTTTCTCCGTTGTCTGTTCGCTGTGCAGGCAAGGCGCATCGCCCGCCTAAACAGGACTCCGATGCACTCAGTTTTCCAACTTGTGCATTAAAATCACCTGCTACCACTACAATATCCGAGCGTTTGCTCTTCCGAACAAGAGTGACGAGGTTATCGTAAAATTCGTCTTTCTCCATATCAGTGCTGCAGTCTGTGGGAGCGTATGCCGAGATAACAAATAAACTACGCTTAACACTACTATCCTTTCGGACGCCAACTGATCCCTGCAGTCTCATGGCACACAAGCGACTGTTGACTGGGATCCAATCTAAAAGGGCTGTTTCAGCCTCCTCACTCCAGACTATTCTAACACCACGTTGACGCACAGCTTGAGCTGCTTCGTCTCTTGAATTGTGAAGGAAATATCTTGATGGGACAACAGGCGCAGTCAGTTGAGTTACTCTACTCGATATCAGAAACAGATCCGTGTGGAATAGTACCGTAAATTATTCTCACACTTTCCCAAGCCTTGTTAACCTCTGTACCTCGGTTGTTTTAGTGTGCTTAGTTTCATTTAGACCGGTCAACAGGTGTGTTTAACGCTTATAATGGACTCATTAGCAAGTAACTTCTACTGAATCAGTGAAATTGCTAATTCGGGATTCGAACAGTTTACTTTCACAGGCTCCGCATGATCTCACCAAGAACTTCCTGCGCACCTCAGAAGAAGTAGCTCGAGTCGTAGGTGAAAGCCGTGTAGGAACACTCCTGATTGACAACGCTGAAGCGGACTTTTCAGACTGGACCTCAGTCAACAGAAGTTTATGCGTCACAAGACTCCAAGGGTCAGTTACCGTTCGAAAGGATCGTTGTGCTAAGTGCAGCTTATTTGTCATTTTGGCATATGCTCTAGTAGAAGGTAGCACTGACATGCACAACGACGAATTTTATGATGTACTCAGCACTCTCAACCGCAAGAGCAAAAGCTCTGATTTTGTAGTGGTAGCAGGTGGTTTCAGTGCACTGGTCGGGGAACTCAGTGCACCAGAAGATTGTTTAAGTGACAGTTGCGCCTTACCCGCTCAGCGTAGAGATATCGAGGATAAACAATTTCAACTATATGCAGATAGTCACATATTCCTGTCTAGCACGAGTTTCCGACACAGTTCGCGCCGCACAGTGACATGGCGCTTTACCTGGACAGGTGCCCTGAGTCACGCAGTCCATACCGTAATAAGCTAATGTAGGCGCGGTCCTCTTCGAAACCGCAGATCCTACTGGGCCAACTACGCCGAATCGGACCATGCTACTTTCACTACAGTTCAATGGCTGTCAACCGAAACCGCAAACCCCGTTAGTGATAGGACTTCTGCCTGATTTGGATGTTTGTAGCAGTTATTAGTAGAAACTACCATACGAGACAAGAATTCCGACTACCAACATTGCAGATTAGAATTGGGATCGAATCAAACGGAAAACATTTGGAAACAGGTTTCATATGCGACATTAAATCCGTTGTTTGCCAACGGCACTGCATTTCGCAGGAGTAGCTGGGTCAAATAGGACGAAAGTGCCAGCTCTCGAAGGACGGCGTCTACAGCGTCAAGTGACGATAAGAAGAATCGTGAAAACTGATGGATTAAATTAGTCGAGCAAATGAAATTAACAGGTGCTTCAGGAAACAGTAGAAAACTGCTTAAGCTTACTCGCATCGCCGGTCTGCGGCGAACTTTGGTCAGTTAAACTGCATACCATAAAGGAAGAAAGTCTATTCATGGCAAACAGCAAAGGCTTGACCGTTGGGTTGAATACTTCAAGGAGCATTTTAGCTGGCTGCATTCAGTTGCTCGGAAAAAATGAGGGATATGACGGCGAATCATGGTGATGGAGGTTGTGTAGTTACATTTTATCAAACCAGTATGATTGAAAAAATGTGTTTGTACAGTCAGACTGTTTCCCGTGTATTGACTAATACCGCGCTACGTTTCTTTTTTTATTTTTTACGACATGCTTCATGCATGAGCGCAGTGCAAGGAGTATACTTCAACCGCTAGGGTTCATTATATAGAGGGAACGGGCAACCGTGATCCTGAAATCGGGGTGGCATAGAACCACACAAGGTTCCATTAGGTCAGGTGTGATAATGAACCACGAGACAGCGAGTTGCCATCTAGCACTACTGTAAGTCCACTCTGTCCACCACGCAACGCTCACGCTGATGCTGATTGAAACCAGACCTCTGCGATAACTTTTCTAGCATTAAATAGTAGTTCGCACAGAAATCCCCAAATATCAAGGGAATACAATTAGCATGTTAACGGAGACAATTTTGATTGGAATAAGGAGAAAAATAACAAACTTCATCGATCGCGGGGCTTAATTTTTGCGGTTATGACTTCCGATAAACGAAGTATCTGTTACTTATGTATTAGGCAGATTTGTATTTACCCATTCAGCCTAGTAACTAAGGTCGCATACATCTGACTGCTTCTAGTCAGACCAAAAAATGTAGATGGATGGAAACTACGGAGGAGGTAACATTTTCAATTTGATGTTCCTATTTAGCACTGGAAGGCGAGTTAGGAAGAATTACAGAGGAAGTTTTGTTTATTGGGTACGAGTAGATCCGTGCGCCTATCTTTCTGTCCCGTTGTTTTTTCTGGCCCACCAAATTGTGGAATACTCTGATTCTTGCTATTTTCCCACCCACTTTTCGTCTTTTTATTTTCAACAGATAAACCAATAAATTAGTTTTAAAGTGTATTCCTCTCTATGGTAAACGACGAATTTAAAAGCACTGAGACCTGGACGGAGCTATACTAGAACTACAACAAGTACTCAATTATTTCAGCGTCGGTGCACTTGCACTGACGAGGTCGCCTCGATTGGTGATGAAACGTTCGCGATCTAAACGCCAGGCTCAGAGATCAGAAACTCATGAAAACCAATAAATCCGTTGAGACATGTTGTTGGTGTCCACTGCACACACGACTTTCAGCAAAAGGATTTGAATTTCGGTGGACAGTTGAAGTCAGATTGTCACTAACCGATGAAACACAATCCGACATTCGCTTAGTCGCTTGAATTCCGACAATGAGTGACAATGAACGATACCAGTTAGTAACAGGGGAAGAAAGCAAAAAAGGTGGACTGGTTTGGAATACTTACCTTCAACCGGATCGCGTAGGACAAGCAGGGCGTGCGCATAGCAGTACTTGGTGATGGGTGAGACATGAGCAAAGTTAGTAAAAGACCGGACGGACGCAGCTTCCTCGTGAGGTAGCAGGATTGTTCTATAGGCTGATTGAGGGAGTGGCTGAATGTGCCAACTTTTCCCCGCGTGAGACCAATTTGCCTAAAAACCCACATCGGTATGTGAAATGGAAAAAAATTACAAAGTAGTTACGACATAACAGTATCCTCATATGTTTGCGGCAGTTTAAGTTGGATAGCAAGAAATAACTCCGGCAGGGTTGTCAATGGTTGTCCGTGCTACGGGATTGTTTATTACGGCATCGTCATATTTCATCGTTTAAGAGCCATGCCGCTCCACTAAACAGCAGGAATCATGGAGTGTAGCATCTAAGAACAAACAACCTCAACTGTCCACACTTTCGCCTGGGATAACAAGAGTTTGTCTGTGTCAGAAAGCATACAGCAGACGCAGACCAACTGAAAGCTGAATGACAGCCTGCGTCTGTGGCTGTGCGAGTGCAGTATGCGTAAATAACTAAAGAACAGCTGATTCTTTCTGTTACGCCTCGCATATTGGAGCTGGAACCGACTGCGCTGACCAAAATGAGAAGTATGGTTATTGTTTAAATGTCAGCAAGAATGGTTGGCTATTCCATATCGGTGTTTGCAGCGTGCTAAGTTCACTCGGTTTTCAACTGGATGAAATGATGACAGGTGGCGACCAGATTCGAATACGTGGTTAGTAATTTCAAGAACTGAATTAATAGTTGTGAGGAGATGGCAGTTTAACTAACATTTTGCTTGAGTCTAATAGAACTGCCTCACTGGTTATCAGTGGGTATGCGATGACGAACTATGCTAGACAAATCCTCATCAATACACAGACTTGGTTGCAATCCGGTCGTGACAGACAGCGGACGAGCACAGACGACAAGACCAGATCGAGACCACGTTATTTCATTGGCTATTAGCTCCCAGTTGAAGCAGTGGCACAAATAGAAGGCAACAGTGCGAATATCCAGCCCTAACCAATGAGTTGTGCGGTCTGGATTAGACAACAAAACGACATCAATTAGATCAGGCATCAAACGAGATGGGCCAATCAAGACGCGGTGATGGGACCCAATGAAGTAATGGCAGTCGTACAAGCGCAAATATTCGAAGCCAACAAAACTAGTCCTACAATTTTCATAAGCTAAGCACTTCATCAAAACATCCGAAACATTTTCAACGCATTTTGGACTTATGACACGGCCATTGGGGGCTAGCAACAGAATTCTCGTTCTCATAGATGTGAATCGTGACACATCTAACGGGCATAATTATACCTAGTAACTCGAGTAAGCCAATGCTCAACCGTCTACGCGTTACTCCAAAATCGTTAGCAAACACACGGTTACCAAATCTCGTTGAAAGAACCATGTTTTCACACGGTTCCGAATATTTGTGGCATAAGTTCCGGTAATTCCGTCACAAAGCCCAAATACAGCAACCAACCATAGTTTACTGTTTGAAATGTACACCAAATGAGCCACAACTCACAATTTCAGTATGCTCTGAAAGCTGTTAAATTGTAAATGATCCTCCTATTTTTCAACATTTCATTTGGTCTCCATGCATAGAGAAGAGATATTTGCGGTCCAAAATATAACGAAACTAATCCTCATATCTTTGAAATTTTAGAGCGGCGTACAGCTCAGCTTTTGAAATGTAGCGATGAACAAAATTCACATTGCATGCATGCTGGAGGTGATTACACAGCAGGCAAAGTGTGGAACAGAAAAACGATCCCATTGCAGGGTATTGGTTTCTATAATAATAACAACGATTACTATTACTAAAACTCGGATCCATAGAAATGAGTTCGAATTTCCAAAACCCAATAAGATGTATTCGCACTCGAACTGTTATTGAAAAATAACCATCTCTGTTTGCCGGATCAAGGAAAATCCTTGCTTCAATGGTGCTACTAAAAATCAGTTGTCTATTCTATGGGAAATAACACCAAGGAATGCATTTAGTTTCCCAAACGCTTCGTCGTAATCACAGCAGCTAGCTTTGCACAATCCGACTGTCAAGAAACAGCCCAACAAGTCCTGAAACTATGGAAATTGGATGAGGAATGCCAACAAGGTTGTAGTACATCTGAAGGTGTGCCTACGCTTTGAACACAATACTGTACCCAGTTGGAAATGGATTTGGAAATTACATAACCAAAACACAATCATTTCATTTCAGCTGGCAAGTGAACTGCTTTAGTTAGACTTTCCGGGTAGTGACCTAGTTTCAGTTCCAGTTTTCTCTAACATTAACCATACGGTAATTTTCTCCGGGCTTGGTTGCGACTTCAGAGCTTCGACCATTAAGAAGCAAAATGAACAGAGAATGACGAAAGAATAACCGTAAGGCCGTGAGTAACAGGATCAGTGTGGATCAAGGAAAATATCGAACGTCACTGACTGTGACATTTAGTCATATCATCTAAGGTCTTACACTGGCGATTTCCAACTCGGGAATCGAATCAAATAGATTTGAGCTAGATCACTCGTTATGGTAGTCATACCTTTACACCATGACACGGATTGAGCATCATTTTATTTTCATTCCAACCGACATCAAACACCATGTAAAAGCGTATATTAAACGAGCCTATCTCTGAGTTTCGGCAGCACATGACCTAAGCACTTCGGCTTATTCGAATTCATCGGCCTTTTTGAAAATTGGGGTTTTGGACCCAGAACACTGAGACTAGTCTTATTTCAGCAATATATTGAAGACACTGGAGTTAAACGCCGACTGCTTTCGGTAATCGTCAGCCCCAAACGCGACGTTTTTGACTCGCACAACACACCCGTTTTACAGTTGCATCGTGCGCTTGACCTCTGACGACGAAAATGCCTAAAGTGGCAGAAGCAAATTGGCCGCCACGTCCATATGACTAGGTTCCAGCCGAAATATTACCATCTGGTGACAATGACAAAGGTTCTCTATGTCACTAAAAATTCCAGGAAAAGAACGAAATCTGACCTCCAACCGATCTACTTCTGTAGCAAGACCTAAAACTTCTTGGAGTAAAACGCATCCCAAACAAAACATTGCTCCCGATAAATATTCGGAACTTGCCTATGTTGTTATACGGAAACGCAAGGTTATTCGCATAGGCTGGCTTGATCAATTCACTGTCCGTTAATCACAAGAGAGAAGAGGGCTAATCCATGTTAGCTATGTCTCCGGCTACAGAGATTTCACATAGAGACACTGTTCGCAAGCACCGACGCACATGTTAGCTGAGAATGAAAGATTCTAGGTCATAATGTCGTATATATATATAAATATATATATATACAAATATATATATATATACAGCAGAAATCCGTTTGCAGATTAAATGCCACCAGAACCGTGACATTGGTATTATGACCATTGTTATACTGGGCTCACAACGCCAATATTGAAAGCCGAGATAACAGGAGTCATTTAGATAAAATACAACCTTTGTTAAGCGCACAGCTATTCACAACTGCTATTCTCAGAATACACATTTACTGTTACTGTCAGTGGGTTCTCCTAATTTGGGTCCGTTTTACTTGGTATAAAAAAGTTAAAGTTCAATAATGTGAACATAAGCGATGGAAGAGAGTGGTTCAAAAATAAGAGCATAAACTGACTCCATGCGCTGTCCACCAGAGAGAATGCCTAATCGAGACCCACGAAACGAAATGTGGTAGAAAGGTGTTGATTGTTTTTTTCGGACAGGAATAGATGTGACAAAAGTGCAATCAGTATATTCGGCGCATGCCGGCAGTGACCTGGTGAAAAAACTTAAAAAATGCTGGTCAATACAAAAAGTGTATGTAGCGGATTGGCGGCCACTTACTGAGAGTGAGCTGGTGAAACATGGGGAATAAAGCGAATCCATGGCGGGGTACGTCTCAAATGGCAAACGTTTTGTGGCTGTTGTAAGAATGGAGTATCGGGCAGACATTAGGCCCAAGCCCAGATAACTATGCGAGTAAACCTGCAAAAAGAGAAAGTCATACAAATGACGACAAAGATTCAGGAATATGACCACTTCTCATCACTGGAACGGCTAGTGAGAAGGGTCACAAACGAGCTGATTTACCAATTGTGATCAGTCTGAGATGTGCTAGCTCCAATTTACGGATGGTCTTCGCTACCTATTTGGTTGCACATAACTGTGTGATTGCCCACTGATTAAATATTGTGACAATGCCTTAATATATACTCAAGGCATGGTTTTCATATTCTCTTTATGCCAACCAGATTCACACCTTTCATGTTTGTGTAACTGAGCTGACATTCTGATCACAACTGTGATGTGCTGTGGAAGGTGTATTCCTCATATTTTCTGGGACCGTCAGCCGATAGAGAATCGGTAACTAAAAATACGAAACAAGTAGTACGAAAAAAAGTTAAGTCTCAGTAAACCACGAATGACTGTGAGTCGGGAGACGCCATCAAGTTGACAATCTTATCAATGAGTAGAGGCCAAACGAAGTCCAGTGGCAGAGAATAAGATGCTTGAACAACACCTGGTTCTGTATGATCAACTATTTAGGTGGGGTCCACAGGACCTTCTTCCCGGCATTTTTGTTCGCGGATGCTCCTCCAGCCTGAAAACATTCAAATCCAGTCCAAGGGGAAACATGACAGTTCTAGACTAGTCGGTGAACAATACCTGGTTCAATCGTCTATTTTGAGATCCAGGTCTAAAGAGAACTGGGAAAGGGAGAATGACCTTATTTGGTAGTGAGCTATCCTCGGCATGCAACAGTGCCCTTGCAGTTTCGCAGCTTTTTTAGAAACAACGCTTGTCTGGCGAAAACCAATCGTGTTTTCGTTACTGTCGCTGATTGTTCGCGGCTGCCTATTCGGTGGGTATGACCTGAAATTATCCACAGCTAACTGTGACTTGGTGATCGTTCCCCTACCCATAACCTGGGGATGAGCCAGGTAGCATTCAGATTTGGCCTGCTTTGATTTGCGGTTTCCAAGGAAGAAAATTTCATAGGGCAAATTATTTAGTTCGCTGTCACAGTGGGTCTTTCACTTAAGCCCGAAAGTAAAACAATGTACTTATACCAGCGGCCTCTCAGAAATGGAGATCATCAACGGGTTGGGTTTATAAAGAGGAGATAACGCTATTGGGCTAGATTAGTGGCCTCCGCCATTTTTCAACGACGGTTGCGAATTTTCAACACTGGACCTAATGAAATTCCTGAGATCTGCATGGGAAAATGAGGAATTAAGTAGGGACGGAAGTGAATCGATGGTTGTACCGGTTTACAAGAAAGGTGACAGACCCTGTTGTGAAAACCAAAGATGAGCTAGTGTGTTAAGTACTGCATTCGAACTGTTTCTTAGCATTATTTCAAGTCGATTGTCCATGGATCGTGGAAGGAGAACGCGTGAGAGTCAAGCCGATTTTCGGTCTCGTAGCAGTTGCGTCGATCAAATCTTCCCTTTGCTACAGGTAAGAGCGTAAGCAAATTTTTCTCAGGACCATGATCTCCGTCTTACGTGATCTAAAAGCGGCATTCACTTCAGTCGATTTTGCGGTTTTGTGGCGCCGCCGCTCTGAAGGATTTGCCAGAGAAACTTATTTATCTTTTTCGATTTGTGTAAGAGAGCAGCCAAAGGAGTGTGTATACTTACGGTGATCCTTTAGCCCAGTTAACCAGTAGAAGCGGTGTTTGTCAGAATAACCATCTTCCATCCTTCACTTTCCACTTTGTAACTGCGATGGTTACAGAAACCGTTCTATTCTCATGAGGGAATAGTGCCATTGATATATGCTCAAACAGTAAACTGTGTTCCTGAGTGAGGCCTCAGGCAACTTGTGAGTTGCTCTCGCCCATCTCAAAGACTGTATAGTTAATTGGGGAGGAGTGCACTTTGCAGTCACAAAGTGTTGTGATGTCGCAAGATTGGAATCATCCAAAGCCAAGTCTTGTCTTT
Source organism: Fasciolopsis buskii (assembly GCA_008360955.1). NCBI lineage: Eukaryota > Metazoa > Platyhelminthes > Trematoda > Plagiorchiida > Fasciolidae > Fasciolopsis > Fasciolopsis buskii. The sequence goes on from LUCM01010443.1 coordinate 82,371, forward strand.
GCAAGGGAGGAGTTGGGCGAGGTGCATAAGTTTCGTTATTTGGGCATTCATCGGGAAATCGTATATCGGATGAAATCTCGTCTCGCATACACAAAGCTCGATTGGCACTTACTAACTCCAAACACCTGCTACGTCGGGGTGACATCCGGTTATCGATCAGAGGTCGAATTTCCGCTGCAGCAGTAAGACCACCCCCGATACACAGTTCCTAAACATGGCAGTTGGTTGCATAAATTCTGCGAAAAGTTTCAGCGTTTGAACACCGCTGTCAAAGTAACGTGTTTCGAATATGGAGGAGAATATTCTCCGTAGCTCAGGAGTTAGGCGCAGGGTGCCGGTTAATAAAACTCAGTCAAGGGAACAAGTGATGAGTTAGATTAGGTCGAGATGATTGATACATGTGCTACGGATGTCTGCAGGTCGATCCCCTCGGTACACACTATTCTTCGAAGCATGTAAGTGTTAGAAGACGGAACAGAGTGATCACGAAGTGGTGAAAAGATACAAATATCCTTAACAGCAAACTGTTCCGAGAAGGTCGCGTTGGATCACCGAGTTGGGTCTTCAAGATAGCCCAGACAGATGGTTGAAGCTTTTAGGCGGTATGGCCAAATGATGCAACCAGTAGCGAACTATTATTAAGAAAATTCGCTTTTCCATAATTCTCCTGATATATAAAATTATTATTCGGTTCTGTGAGATAACAGGCAAAACCGAACTTCGTTATCGTAAAGTTAGTGGTTGTGAAAATTGACTTATGAGTTGCAAGGCCTCAGATGGGGGAGATATCGTGGCAACTCCAAAAATGCATATATACATGGCACACATCGGCTTACGGATATCTTCATCACCGTCATCATCATGATCATTATCGTTCAGCATTAAACACCATGGCAAGCCTAACTGACTGCTGCCTTTTCCCCAGAGTCAAATGTCTATAAAAAGAGTGAATATCAAAGGGGAACGGGGAGTAGATTTACACAGGCAGGAAAGAACAGGAATGCTGCAGCAGTCAGCACACGGACCACAGTCTAACTGTACAAACGCACTCTTTCAATCACTCTGGTTCGACAGAAAATGACAACAGGACGAGTGTTCGACATACGCAACACGTGGCCCAACCAGCGTGGTCTGTCAAGTTTCATACGCTGAGACCTTTCAATTTTGAAAAACCAGGCTGACGCCCCAACTGCTTCAGTCTAGCATAGGCCGCTCGAGCGTTGGATATACCCGTATTTGCCTCTACTGCCGAGCCAGCATCGTTCGACACGAAGCTACCAAGTTAACTCAAACGGTCCACAATCGTTAGTTCGTCTGCATCCAGTATCAAGTTCGGGAATACTGCGGTCCAGTCCTTTACTTTTCGAATGTGCAAAATACATGAAAAACCGAGCTACAGACCTAGAGAGTATGTCTGGTACATGTTGTGCATGGTGCGCGAATTCCAGCAGGCACACAATGTCATCTGCGGAATCCGGTCCACACAAATTTTCACCATTTCCTAGTTCCATTACTACATCCTGGGGACCTCCTTACGCTTCTCCCATCAACTTCATCAATGAGGAAGTTGAACAAGAATGTAGAGATGGGACACCCTTATCGAACGATGCTAGTCGTTTCGAATGAACTGGACAGTTATCCGTATACTCTCACGCGACCACAGACATGCAAGTACAATGCTCGCAACAGGTTTACGAACTTCACTGGCATACCCTTCCGGTGGAGAACACTGAATAGTGCTGTCCGATCCACTGAGTCGAATGCGCCTTTCAAGTCCGGAAAGACTAGGATCGTAGGGCGGCGGCGTGTGTGTGTGTGTGTGTGTGTGTGTGTGCCGTGCTTTGAGTAACTGCCGAATAGTGAATATTTGGTCGATACAACCTCAACCTGGACGAAATCCGGCCTGCTGTTCGCAGATTTTACTGCGAATCAGTATCAAACGACGCAGCATTATCGAAGTTAACACCTTAGCAACTATCGGAATTAAGCTTATCCCTCGATAACTGATAAAGTCACTCCGTGTGCCCTTCTTGAAGAGGGATACAATCAGTGACTCACCCCACGATAACGGGATGCGCTTCTGGTTCCAAATATCACGAAGCAAGGTCTGGTGCCACTGGAATCATCGTGAAGGATACAAACGCTGAGAAAGGGAAAATGTGTTTACGTAGGGATTCACCACACATCAGGTGTCCCAGATTCCTCTGCTACACCATTCTTTATCATCGAATCCATGGGTCCTTTGTGGCATCGATACTACCCAGCTGCACAAACCGAAGTAAGGGGTTGTCCTGGGGGCCCCACTTCGAGCCTTTGGTCAAAGAGATGATCTTCAATGCAGCAGAGTGAAACACAGCGTTTGCAAACAGTCGGGAGTTGGCGGTTGGTACACGGGCCTTTTGAGTGACTCAGATCAAGGATGCAACGCTCCCGGAGATCCCAGCAAAGCTGTTGACTGAGAAATTCCGTTCATACATCTCTACTAATGTGCCATGTATTTCTCAAAGAAAGACGGATCGTCTGGTGATGAGTAGAACTACGGCAGTGTACAATTTTGATCGGAATTTTGGCTGGGAACAGTTACGCTTATCTTCAATCTAATATTAGATAGTTCACCAATGTCTTCTTTGGACACCACACCATACACACAAATGTCCACTACCCCAAATTTCTTGGAGTGTCGGGTTAAGAAAGCTAGTTTTCAATGCTGTTCCTACACGGTTATTCGATCTGTAGATATCACGGATCATCGACAACCATGTGCGGTGAGTAAATGCAAAATCAATGCGAACATCTATCCGATGTTGTATCCAATGGGGATGGCCGTGCTCAAAGTCCTTACTAGTAGACGTTTCTAAATGATCACTGGGGCAACAACGCCATTCCAAACACGAGAAACGCTGCATTTTTTCGGATTACAAGTTTGACAGAATGATCAAATCTCATAGTCTAAAGGCTCCGTATTCATCAGACAAAATTTGCAACCATGACTCCAAAACCTAAAGTATTCGAGCACCATACAATCTACCGGGAATTATGATGCTTATTTTTCTACCTAAAATAGAGACTAAAGTAGCAATGATACTACATGTCTACAGAAACGAACTAAGAAAACGAACAGCGCGATGAGAAACCTTGACAGTAATGGAAGAACCTATCCAAGGAAACTGTTGCACCCTGCAACGAAGTGCATAAACTAAATTTTTCTAGTTTCAACCTCATTCTCATAAAGACTAAAGTTGAAACAAGCTGGCATTCAACATTAGATCGTATCTAAATTACTACCACATTATTTGACTGAAAGTAGAATGTGAACATGGCTGCGGGTTTGCTGCTATCTTAACTCGCCCAATACTATCAACTGAGTAGACTGCCTAAGGGAACTGCTAAATTTAGCAGAGATTTCGACTTCTGAATAATTTTCTACGTAGTAAAACAGTGACAGTGGTGCATGAACAAATTATTACGGAGAGAGAGACTGATGTGACGTAACGCACGATCCAGTAACACATATTTACCTCAGAGCCTATTTGAGCTTGTGCTGGGGGAATCGATCGCCCTGTTCGGACTTCCGTCACGTAGCCTGGTGGAGCGTGAGCTAGGACGAGTGAGTCTGTCGGGGCAAAAGTGATCTGAGTGGATCCTCCACCCAAATCCAATGTACCGACCGTTCGACTCAAGACATTCGGATTGCGGCGTCCGACAGTGTTCGGGATAGGCATACGATTGGTCATGAAATTCAGGCTAGTCCATAAATACAAACCTTCCTGATTACCGTCCAGAATAGACACAGAGTTGTTCGATGACAGTAGACACGAGGTGGTCAATTTCCGACGGACCTGTGAAATGACATATCCAGATAAACGATTAGGGACAGTAAAAACAATTTGCTGTGACTGAAACCTCAGCGACTATAAAGTTGCATTAACATATTCGGTTGAATGTTACTGCTACTGCTTCCTTCGTGATATTAGGATACTAAAAATGGAATTCGATGAACATGTAGAAGCCAGTGTCAACGACTAGTAACATCGTTTTACTGCACTCTGGATCCTAGTGCGGCGTCATCCGTCCGATTGTAAAGCGAAAAAGATGAAGGAGAAGAAGAAGAAGAAGAAGAAGAAAAACAGACAGGTACGATAAAAATAGACGACAGAAGAATTTTAATGGAATCGGCTCACTGCCAGCTCCGCGCTCAACCATGTCACCTGGTGTCGTCAACCAAACACCGACGGCAGTAGAAGAACGACATCTCGAAAGTGCAGATGGCACAAATCTTCTGGCCCTGGTTTTCATATCTGTACGTGATGGCATGAACTGATCAGCTCAGTCCATTTGTTTAACGGTCTAAGTACTGGCTATTAGTGCACAGCTGGAAAGAGAACTTGTGATGAAGACCCGCGCTGACGTTAAAATTTATCTAAATGAATCAAATATTCAAACCGAACTTCAGCTATGCTAACTTGGGATGGTCGCCGTGTTCCGACGACTAGGGTAAATCCAACGATGCGAAAATACCGGTAGAACGTGGCTATGAACTCGACAATCCGAATCGGCTCTGCAGAGAAACAGAACAAATTCTTAACGCGTCGAACGGACTGTTAGGTTCCCAGGTGCCGACTGTCATACGGTTTACGGACAGGAATTCCTAAACCATAAAATGACAGCAATGATGCCCATAAATGCTTCAATCGGAAGGTCCAAGACCGGGCTGGAAATGACCTCGGTTAAGCTGAATTATTCAGCAAAAACACTGGCGTTTTTCGTCATTAAGAGCGGTCCAAACAGAAAACGACAATGGTGCATAAGTGCTTCTCCTACTACATGATCATTTAGATGAATATCAGGAAACAGATGATTTGCTAGCCTTTATAAGGGCAGCTTCTGCCAAAAAACCAGCTGATCCCAACCACTGCAAAAATCTCTGAATAAATTATCGTAACAATAAGACTATCCATCACCTGGCTTTGTACAATCTGATATCTGCAACAAGTGCTACCTGTCGGGCAACAAGTTCATTCATTAAGAGTCGGAAATAAATTTCTTTTTAATTGTGAATGATATAATGCTAATAACAGCGTTATTGATAGATGTAATGCGCTAACATTTCCACTACCGTGGGTAGTCCTTCTCAAGGCAAGTTTTACAATCAAAATTTATTTCTATTATAAATTGATTTGCAGTAAAAGAGAAAAACTCCAAAATCATTTTTATAAAAGGCATGCTTATGGGGACCATTCAAGTGAGATCCAGATTCCTGACCCTGATCTTGAAAACAGAATGATTGCAGATGGTTGGAAATACGGAAACAGGATAAGCGTTGTAGAGCTCTGTGGTCCGAGGAAGACTAAAAAAAAATAATTCTCACATTCAGAGACGGTGAACTGATAACGGGTGACTAGCCGCCTATGGGAGAGACAAGGACTTTATGGGAAGGAAACTCTCGAAGCAAGCTCTAAAAAACAGAAACTAGAACAAGAACGGAAAAGGAATAGTAACACAATAGCCTGGCAATGGGTAAGTGACCACAGTTCGGAGGTTAGTGGGAGATAGTCGGTAAACCACACGGCTTTGTCGAGCCCGATCAAGACGAAAAACGGCAGCGGATGAAACTCCGCCCTCCACGTGACCGTAACATTCGAGTGTTTTCCATAAAAGGCGGTAGGGTGAAAAAAAGTGCCTAAAGGGAAACAGAAAACCAACTTTGTGCGCACCGCAAAAAGCAATGATAGACAAAAATGGAGATTACCAGAGAGAAATTTCTGGATAACCCATGTTGTTGACCCCGTGGAACAAACGGAAGTGTAGCCAAAATCCAACCGAGCTGAATAAGGATAATACGTGAGTGAAACAGAAAAGGAGGAGCAGCAGAATCATTGAAACAGACATGACTGGGAGCCCCAAGCAGAGATTAATCCTTGGTCGGAAGCAGGTGATGCACAACTGTAATTGACGTTGGCGTAGCTTGGGGAATAATGGAGTACGAAAGAGCAGTGGATAAGGATGTCATCGGAAAAACATAGTGGAGTGGACTAAAGACCAATAGTAGAAGCCCACTGATAAAAGGAAGAGAGTGGATACCAGTGCAAAGCCTTGGGAAATACCGTTCACACAAAAAGGCTGAGACAGAACTCCATTGATAAGGATGCATATGGTTTGCTTGCCGAGGAAACCATATACAGGATGAGATCAGGATGGAAAGCGATCAAAGGCAAATTCGACAGCAAACCTTCGCGCCCAACTCGATTGAATCCCTTTGAGACACCCGGCAAAACAAAGTGAGTGAAACGAGGCGAGCGGAAATCATATCGATCCCTACTCGGCAAACTTTTAAGTTCAAAGAACAGATACAACTGGCCGAGTTAACGGCTCAAAAAACTTTCGAAACTACAGGGTGCTGGGACGATACGTGTTGGAATCAGAAGAGTGCCCATATAGCAATCCCAGAGAGGAAACTTTATTGAATGACAGAAAAAATATGATAATATAAGGGCTAAATCTGGAGCATACATTCTAGGACAATGGATGGAATACCGTTCAGACCGGAAGGTTTGGAAACAATCAGATTCAAAAGACTTATGGGCCTTTTTGGTAGCTAAACTGGGAAAAGCGCACTGCAGGGCCGACAGACGGAATTTACCTCGAGACAAACTCCTCAGCGTTATCACGATGATCGCATACCAGAGATCTACAGGAATTACAAATGGAACTTAAGCTAGGAGATCGGATATTACGGAAAACCGCTTTGCAAGGAATCAGAATGATCAACTTCTATCCACCTTGACAGCGGAGACGAAATCTTTTGATACCCCAACTGCACCGTCAGTATTATTGGCCTGCATTTAACCGATGTCAATAATAAGTTACCTGATTTTTCTTGTTTTTATCTGTTGTCTCTACAGTCAAACGCACAACCAAGCGACGCACTATAAACCTGTTCCTTGATGTGCATCTGAGTGACATCGAAGTGGGCGAGTGATAACCGGTGGAGAATGGGGCCAAATGTAATATGTTCGGCCCAGAGTCCAGTAGCCAATGGCAACCAAGGTCAAAAAGTGGATATAATGTACGGATATCCGAAATGTGGATAAAATGAACAGTTTGATTATCGTCCAATGGTGTATATGTGCTCGCTTGAGCATACACATGCGTAGACTCGAACCAAAGCACAATATCGGCAACCTGAACTTTGTGTGCTAAGGTTCTAATGGGGTACAGTAACAGAATGGTAACGTTATTCACGCTTGAAAGGTTTAACATTTTTTTCTGAAAGAGGCTGAGCAACGAAAGGCATACAAGATTTAAAAATCCCCAGACAAACCAGATACTAATCTTAAGTGTATAATGATGGCTCACGCTCAATTGAAAACTCAGTTGAAATTTAAGCAGAGAATCAGGATACGATCAACTTATCAGAATCACGCGAGCAACATGTGAAACTCACTGCGTCCAGAATAGAGTCCGCCTTGAATGAAGGTAATAATCGAAGCCCCGCGGTCGCACGTACAACAACCGATGTGGAGTGACATGTGTCGTTCGGAATGTTTTCTTCGGCAATCCTTAGCAGGGGTGTCAAACTTTCTGCTGCTTGCTCTGGATGATCTGCATAAGCGGACAAGCCCGGTTGTACGTGTTCGAAAACTTCTCGAGTCAGTGTAAACTGTTGGTTAGGGTTTACTGAGGATTTATTCGAAAGGGGAAGTAAAGAAAAGAAACATTTCTCTCACTCCAGGTCAATCCTAATCGCATCTGACGGGCTACATTGCGAAGATTTGGTCAAAGTGAAAGCAATGTTTTCCATGAATAAGAATTTGAAAGCATTACGCTAGTGTAATAACCCTATGAGGAATCCGAAGAGCGATTATATCTAGAGCCCTGAAAACCTCGCGATACTCCGCCACCCTTAAAACCAACTGCAAACATAAACCTGCTGTAGTCGACGCTGATTTTTTGTGCTAGGAGCATGACAGTAGTGGAAGGGGCATGCGCCATAGCCACTAGGGCTTACTACATGAGAGGGGGAGGCGGCATTCGTGACATTGACACTTGAATTGGCACGGAATTGAAGTCTCAATAGGTCGAGTGCGGTGGCAAGCCGGGCGACAGTCCGATGAATTATTACCATCAACATTGGTCACTCGATCATGCAGTTTTCTCGTTCAGCCTATCGAATGATGCGACCAGTTGCCGTAATGCTGGTGACCTCCGACGAAGATTCTCTGAACATTCAACCACAGATGAGAGCATATATAGCCTTCAGAAAGAAATCAGCACATGAACCGATCAATTATCTATGGTTTTGTGTAGAGGTTCAATAATTCGCTGTGTTCTCGGATAACTAAGTGACCATGATATTTCATTCACGATCATTCATCCTGAATTCGACTCCCAGCTCGGATGTGATGAATACATACTGTCGATAATTCCTAGTAAGAACGAGATAGCTGTTCAGTGCTTCTACGATTCTTACCACTAGAACGACGGCGTCCAAAAGGACCCCGGCACACAATAAGAACTGAGCAACTTTCACGGACCTGGTTGTTACAGATGCTGAGATTCTTTCTGGTCATACACCTGTCGTATTTCTTCCAACTTCTACTCAAACCAAATAATCAGATCATTTGAGAATGTGGATTTTTTCAAGGATAAAGTGAGTTATGAATACTGCGACTTGCATTATTTTGGGTAACTGTGATTTTCCCAAAGTTAAATCACAATTCTGAGTTGCGTCAAATGGAGATCTTAGTTTACTGTTCACGTCCACGTGATCCCCTATCATTGAGCAATGATGGAGTGTGAGGCACTGGAACTACAGCGACGGGAGCTATGTGAAACACTTACGGAGAACTGCAATTTCGCTTTAGGGTTTGTTGTTGTACCGAACAAAAGTTACTGTCTTTGAGGAGTTAGAATGACTGTTCCTTTATTTCAGTTATAATGGCCTTGAGTAACAACTATCCACTTAAAAAAAATGTCGAAATCATTCTTCTCAAGCAGCAGTCCAATAGATTTAAAGGAATATTTTTCTTCAGTTACGCCACAATCCACAATAGTGTTTGAAAAGACCGTATTTCTAGCCAGTGAATGAAAAGGGGTCTATACGATTTTCTTATCATAGTTATGAGACATGGAAGTCATAAGGGTACTTGATCTTTTTTTGGTAGTATCGTGCCTGGGCCGTAAGCAAATCATGCCTACATACAGCGCTGCTGCGGGGAGATGATTCATTAATATTACATTTTATTTAGAGTAAGTGTACTCAGGGCGACATCTTTTCCTGCGGGATTTTCTTCTATCGTAATGGTTATTCACCTCGCTTAGCTGTCACCCATTTTGCCATTTTTTTCCCAGTGGTTGTATTGTGATACGGTAACCAACATCCAAGTGAAGTTCGCTGAACCGAAAACTGGAAATCAACTGATTTGATACCACAACGCACCACTTGATGGATAGGTGCTCTAAATCTAGGCGTTAGACCTCGGTTGTTTGATACGATACGACAAAAGAAAAGATCGCATACCACTTGCAGGAATGGAAAACTGACAGTCGGGATTTTAAAATAAAACGTCGGCATGGCATTTGTATGTCAACCGCCTCAGGAGAAAACCTTAGCAAAATAACACTCAAAGAATAATTATTCCTCAACTTGTGCTTGCTGGTCGGAAAAATATTTTTGTTTTCAAGACGACATCTGAACGAGCGGGAATCCATGGATGTCATCATTCAAACACAAAACTACATATTATTGAGTTTCCAGGGCAATAAAACAGAATTGACTAGACGAAATCCGTTCAGGTTGCTTCCATTCAAGTTGACCGAAAGCCCTGCAGATAGGACGCTATACCCACACCGGGATTAAGCCATATGTAACCAAAATGCTCAGTCACTTACCATTAATGGATCGACGAAGTTCGAAAACATGCACTCGGGTCCCAGTGCTACCTGCATCGATCACCACACCGTACAGGGTATTGGGAGTGCCTGAGGAAGAATGGTAGATAAGCCTTTCTTCGTTATTTTGTGAGCCTTTATAGACTGGCATACTGTTCCAGGCAGATGAATAACGATGATTCCGGTACAACATGGACAGTAAAGAAGTTCGTAAAGTGAACCAGGCCATAAGGAGAACTGAGACAATCAGTCCAAGGATAATCCAGTTTTGAATCTAAAACCGCATAGTCACATAAAGATAGGATAAAAACGGATAATGAAGACTTGAAAGCAATAAATCTTTCCACAGTCAAGTTCGTCACATCACGTATTCATGTTCATCACATCATAAATTCAAGCTAACCAGATGGAAGGCCATAAGTATTCTTTATTCGCTGGGATAATGAAATTGGATGGCTTCACCATGCTACAACTCAAGCCTTGGTGCAATTCGGCACAGACCACCGAAGTGCGTCTACAACGTGATATTGTGCCCGGGGCATCTACCTGCGTGTTTAAGTTCTCACCGAGTTCAAATCGGTGATACTCCAGAGATGCTCGGCCTATTAGGTCACTCCGCAGTTGACCATTTCCTAACAAAATGTGGTCTGGATGGGGCACCTCGGACACGAACCTACATTTTTCCTCCGTAAGCTTCTGGCTCAAGTTAATTTGTAGCACCAGATTTCCTAGTAGGTCAAACGTAGTTTACGTCGTACGTGTCAGTGGAATACATCGTGGTTGCGTGAGTGCGTGCCACACGACTGTTGCCTATTATATCTTGTTCAATATATCGAAAGGCTCATTGCATATGGGGTATTCACCTGTGGTCGGAAAGCCCCTTGTGCCTGTGGTTAGTGCTGTCAAGAATGTCCAGACTCAATTCGTGCCATGACGGTGAAGAGAACGATTGATGTTTGTATAAACTAGAATTTATCTACCTAACTTTACGATCTGCAAAAAAACGCCTATTATCTAAATAACGATCACCGAAGCATTGAACGGTAGGTCAGAAAAAGTGGAAAACATTCAAGACTTGAGTTATTACAAAAAAACAGCAACTGCAAGTGTACCCAAATAAGACGAAATATACATAAAAGGAAAGTAGATTACAGCTATGAATTTGTGAACCTAACTATTGCTTTACATCACACCCGGTTTACGCATACCGCCTTTTGATGTTACATAAATGTCTACTTCGCGAAAAATTAATGCGACCCTTGTGATTTATGACGTACAAATCGCACTGCCATTATGTTAGAAGGACGGTATTACACCCGCCTGTTTTGATGGAAAGCAAAGTGAAGTTGATTAAATAACTCAGGCGATTCATGTAAAACCAAAGTTGACAAAGGATTATTTCTTGCATGGTCATACTGTGCCGGTATCAACATTATATACCAGAAATGACAAGTTGGGACGTATTCTCGGTCCAAAGTTAACCGAACCCGTTTCTGCTGACTGATGCACTCCTTGGCCCTCGATGTCCCTTTAAACTAGCCACATTCAACGTGCGAACATTGATGCGCGTATTTCAACAGGGCTGTTTAGCTCGTACAGTGGAGACCCTAATCGTCGATATGTTTGTATCCAAGAAACTCGCATTTAAGACTACACCTCTGCTATCTGACTGGCATCCCCATCTAGGC